>CABFOV010001195.1:103514-129692 GCA_902141375.1 Timema poppense
ATATATATATATATATATATATATATATATATATATATATATATATTAATTTGTTCTTATCTCTAATACACTATATTATAAATTTGTACTATTTATTCTAAAATCATTAAACTCAAAAATATAAGGTTCCCAACTATATAAAACATGTTTCTAGCAACCATGTCCATTTTACGTGAGTGATATTTTCAAATAACAAACTTTGTTTTAATCATCGTGGGATTGTTGTACATCTGCAACGTATCTTATCCCGTAAAATCCCGTAAGAGTCTCACCACAAGGATGGCGAGTACTTTAGGTAAAATTTCATGGGTTTTCTGTACGTTATATGGGCTCCATCCCCCAGTTATTAGCCGGAAAAATGGGTTCACGATTTCATTAGAACCGATAAACATATCGAAATGTAGTTTATGGCATTATTACCTAAATTTGGTCCAGTTTAGTAGAACTTTCATTTTAAAATAATCAGTTTTCCATTTTTTTGACATTTTTAAAATTAAAAATGGTAAAACAGTTTCACTGGTTTCAATTCCCCTGTTTTTTAAAGTAGAATACCTAAAATAGTAACACAATACATCATGTGATTTGAACTGTATAGTTGTATGAGACCATTTTAATTGTAAATTGGAACTGAGAAACGTAATAAGAGAAACAACAGTGAAGTTGTTTTAATTATGATTATGTCAGTAAATATCATATATCTACATCTTAGTAAACATTCTGTTCCCAGCATTGATCACAATAATGTCCCTGTAACTGGTTTTGGCAGTGTTGTAACAGTGGCATGAGTTGTGTAAATGACCACCTCAGACTAAACACATTGAAATCTCCCGGCACACTCCATATTAACAAAAGCTCAAAAGCCAATTAGCAAGTGTTGCCTCTTTAAAGAGAAAAAAGAGAGAGAGAGAGCTTCACAGGAGTCATCGCTAGTTTTTCAGTCACCCTGGATGTTTTCCAAAATTAAAGGGCCACCTGTTCAGGGTCATGACAAGTTTTCTGTCGGAGAAATAGAAGTCGTTCTGTTATTTTTTACTATAGATAGCGCGAGCTGCTGTCCTGCTGGTTTCATTTTAATTCTTTTAACGTATATTAATTCGGGAACTTGTACGTTTTGTGCATCTTTGAATAATTAACTACTACTAACCAACATATCAAGTGGTTAATCAAACGTTATTTTAAAGGAATTGTATCAAAGTTTGTTTTGTTCTTAATAATGTAGAACCATTAGCATCCAAGTGGTATGATTCTTTTTATCTAGAAGGATTGATAAATTCACTAAAGATGATCTTAAATAAACTCGAACTATCATTAATTTGTTTTGGACATTCACGTTAGTAACTTATTCGTTTTGACATAACATTTTCTTCATTACTTATGCCTAAGTTTAACAACACTTTAAATTAATTTTAAAAAAATGTGTTTGCTTGAATCCTTATGGGGCTTGATATATGAAAGTTGACGCCCTGGTAAATGTGTGTAGTGTGACTTAGCCCTTTCCCCCCTTTATCCTTCCAAAACAAACAATATATTGTAGTTTAATTGAAAGATGTAGCCAGTAACTGTATCCATAGCCCAAGTTTATCCCCACCCTCTAATAATATATTGTAAAATAAACTACGTTATAGTTAATATATTTATCGTTGCTCTCTATTGTCCAGGATGACAACCAGACTTCCAGTGATGTGCCTTCAAAGCCCATTGACTTGGAAAAACTATTCACCCCAGCCTCAGACTCCGGAGAAATCACGCCCTCCAGGAACCGTAAGTACCAACTGATGTTTAGCATGGAATCACCCACATCTGTGGATACGCGGGCTTAGGCGTCAAGTTAGTCTGAAAGGATTTGCCGGGCTTAGGATTGTTGTGGCTAGAATACTAGCTGGGTGTACTAAAGGGGGGGGGGGGGGGGTTTTNGGGGGGGGAGTTTTCTAAATTGTTCTCTACTCTTCCACCACACGAATATGAGTAAACCTTCATTGATTGAAAGTCCCTAAAATTTGGCATTTTATAAAGTTATCAAAAGCTTCCATAACACTTCCCATGAATTACTGAGTAATTTATCTACAATGAACTAGGAATGTAAATACAATTAACATATTTATCTCCCCCATTATGGCAATCTGAATTTACATTTTTCACATAATGCTCTTCTTATTAATATCAGACTGAATATTTTGTCCTCACAACCCATCAGCATAGATATATGCTATTAGCACTTAGTACTTATCACCGAATTAGGCTTACGTTAAAACAAACACTGAAAGTACATTAATTTATGTTCATTTTTCTGAATGGTTCTTACAATGGCATTTCAAAACCTCAGAAAATCAGTTGTTCAACATTATCTGACCCAATTTGGTGTTTACATGGTCCAGGGCGTCAATTTCGTGTTATATTAAACTGCTGATGATGGGGAGATAAGGGTTCGGTCCCGGTCAAATTTACTGAGTGTAGTTTTTCCAAAATTGTTTTCCACTCTTCCTACATGCAAATGTGGGTACACTTCCTCTAAATGTAACATTACTATCCCTAATATATTAGCGTAATTAGTACATAGGCTTACAGCCCGAACGGATAGTAAGACGCGGAGATATTTATTTTATCTGGATTAGATTTTAAGTTTGCCTTTTACTGAACATCTTGTATTTTCAAAAAACTATTTTGAATACTATTTAACTATTATCTTAATTACAATTCACAAAGTATATGCGGTAAGGAAAACATGAGTGCTTCATAGAAAAATTGTTCTTCTCTCTCCCAGATTATAAAAGGAAGGACTGCAATGTTCGATATTTTCCCTCCGTTAATAATAAGCGATTTGGAGGGATTTATTCATGTTTTATATCTAATGTTTCTACATTTAACATAATTTAATATAAATATGAGCAAATAAGCATCAATGATACTTTACATAAATCTTAAAATACGATATACAATAACAAAAGATTCAATGACTTTGATCAAATCCCTTATGGGTTAAAAATTATTCTCTTAAGTCATATGTAACTAAAATAATATTACGGGTTTATCTTTTATTTAACTATAACTAAGAAATGACAACTGAACATGGGAATCGAACCCGTGACTTTTGACTTAGCGAGTCAGTGCTACGGTTTCTATTCCCGTATTCAGGTGTCATCTTTCAACTAGATTTAAATGAATACCAATTAAAGAGCATAATTTGTTTGAATGAGTGTTTCAATGGATTGTTATCTTACTAAGATCCACACTCTGGCCCTTACACTGTTTAGCAGTAATAACGTCAATCCTTAGTTATCTGCGATTGTTGGCTAGGACAGAGTACACAAGTGGTGGTATTACCTTTGTTTCAGGAAAAATGTACTCGTCGTCCAGTTTCTATTCGTCCAACCTTCACCCCACGCTTGAGGATCAAGTGGATCTTGCCAGGAAAATATCCCATAGTCTGAGTGACATCAGCAACCAGCAGAGCAAGGGGCAGTCCATGTATGTTAACAGGAAGAAGAAGTCGGTCAAATGGATTCATGAAGGTAAGTGGCGTCATCAACAGATATGTGTCAATAGGAATTATGTCGGTCAGATGGATTCATGAAGGTAAATGATATCAGCAATAGGCAGTCCATATGTGTCATTAGGAAATTGTCAAATAGAATCATAATGGGGAGTTGCATCAGAAATAGAAAATCCATGTATGTCAATAATAACTATATGTTAGCCAAATTGATTCATGAAGGTTGGTGAAATCAGCAACTAGATGTCCATGTATGTCAACAGGAATAAGAGGTTGGTCAAATAGATTCATGGAGGTGAGTAGTAATATAAATCGAAAGTCCATTTATTTCAAAAGTAAAATAAATAGGTCAAATATATTATTGAAAGTTTGTGACACTAGAGTGGGGCAGCCCATGTATGTCAAAAGCAAGAGTTCAGTAAATGAATTTATGAAGATATACGTTCCTGTAGATTTCCTAAGTCACTTATATTGGAATTGGCTTGACCTAATGGTTGGGGGCACTTGGAAGAGTGTTATTAAGAAAAATGTATTAAATTAGAACAATTCCCTGGATATATTAATCATTATAGTAGTGCCAAGTTAAGTCAAAGATCTAGAGCTCAACCCCTTAACTGAAGTTTTCTTAAACATACTATGCAGGTTGACTAAATTATATCAAAATGAACTGGAATGTATTATACTAGTGCCCATTGTCGAAAATGTAGATAATATATAGAAAGAGTCGCATTTAATATATATATCCAACCTTTTAAAATAATACTTTAGTAATATGTAGATAAATACAACTTATATTTTCCAAGATAACTAATTGGTTTCCGTGGCTACGAATGCTAGGACATGAACCAGAACATAACCGTGTATTTGCAAAACCAAATAGCCTACTACGCTTCATTAAGGTAGATCACAATGCTAACAAGTAGTTGACAGGAATTACGCCATTCTCTAAACTATAATTTGTACTGAAACTTAAAAGACCTCTATAATGTATTGCAATTGGCATTGATGGTAATGGTATGTCTCTGGTTAGTGGCCAGCACGAGTCCCTTATCTCATCAGTTGACTTCACAACCAAGAAGAAACCATACATCTTTCTCAGAGTAATGTGTCCAAAGCTAATGATCCATTAGAGACAGAAAGGGCAAGAGAGAGAAAAATAAAAGAGAAGCTTTCGATTGATTGGTTCGCCATTTGGCAAGTGTAAACCTGTTGGCAAGCTTTCCAACGTGGGTTTTCCCCGCCCCATCTTCTCTTAGAAGATCAAGGAAAGAAGAACAGCAGACGCAAACAGATAAAATAATCGCTTTCAGCTATTTCAGAATCTCTAAAGCGCCTTTGTCTGGGAGAGAACCGTAGACTAAAAGAGAGAGGGAGAAAATGAGAGAGTCAAGAGCTGAGTGAGAGGAGGAAGATTTTAGTTGAAGTCTGGCAGGCGGAATGGCCAAGTGTTGCGGTGCCGGGTTTGAGTGCAGGATGTACTAAGTGGGGGGTAAAAGAGCGTGTGGGTGTACCATGGCAACCAGAGTGGGGTGGATACCGTGCATTGGTGCGCCTCCCCCACCGGGTGCAGCGACTTATCTCCCCAAGAAGAGGTCATCCTTCTCTGATGGTGAGGTTATGTGTCTCGCTGATAGTAATGTAATCATGTCCATCGTCAATAACTAACATTATAATTTAATTTGGAGTAAGGTCACTTACATGGTATTAATTTAAACATATTTTTAAATGACATCTAGATAAGAGAGTCGAACCTGGGACCTTTGGCTTAGTGCGCTAATGTTCTACCACTGATATATTAATAATAACTAATAGATTATATAATTATTTCCGTGCTCGAAGTAATTCATCACACACTTAAGTCTGAGTCTAGGCTAAACGTGTGAGATTATCGGCTACTTTAAACTATCAGAACTACACTCACCATCAATTACAGCCTCTGCCTTACATTGTGGGTGGAGAATGGCACGGGATTAATCCTGGATGGTTCAGTGGTAGATAATTGGTGCTCTAAGTCAGCGGTATTGAGGTAGATTCCTGTTCCCGGGTTTTGTTCTTCAACTAAATTTAAATTAATATTTATCTTATATGATTCACTGTCCGTATTCTAAAGTGAACTAAGTCACATCTTCAAGTATAATTTGCCTTTCACAGGACTTGATAATATTTTAAAATTTTACTTTTTTAAATGATTGCATGCCTTTAGTTTCCCTATTGATTTACGTGTAAGAAAGGTTGAAATTAGAGAAAATGTACCTGAATTTTTATGGAAGGAGTATAAAAAAAATATTTAGGAATACTCACCACAACATACCCTGCTGTATTTGAATCTCGTTCTTCCCACCACCAAACCAAACTAGATGGCGCCTTGTCCGCGTGTTCACAAATGCAAGTTATGTCAAGAGATAATGAAATATATATTTAACTGACCTTATTTTCTTTTAAAATTAACCTATTATCATATAATTAAATTTGGTGGGTATCAAACTGAAAGCCTATTTAATATGAATAATTTGACTTAGGAAGGTGAATTTAAAGGGATTTGCCTGGAAAGAGTATTGGAAACAATAACGTTAATGAGCTAACATCCTTAGCCTTCCAACGTTTGAAAATTAAACCTTGACTTTCCATAACAGATTAAGGGATGCCAGCACCCACTCTAGTGGCCCTGTGGTCTTAAGGTGGGGATGTAGGGGATGTGAGAATAGCTCAGAATATTTCCAGTTTGTATAGCAAAACCTTTCTTTGGTAGAAGTTAATCGAATATTGCTTCAGAACAAACATTGAGTCTAATTTTCTTCACATATTGGCATCAAAAGTGTCCTGGAAATTTAATGACCACTTTTGCTCTTCATTTTAAAAGTTTCGTATCTAATTCCGCTATGCTCGTGATAGATATTCAACAACTGTTGATATCACCGAAATTAAACGCTATGTTTGTACTAAAGCAACATTTTCTTTATTTTGGCCAAAAATGTATTGTAATAAAAAATGCAAAATTACTGGCCTTTCATCGCGTTCCTTATATCCCCACTTACTGCTATCACTAGTAAATAGCCCCTGCATCATCTTTTGATACTATTTGCTTATTAGCTCCGTGACGGGCATAGTATATTCCAATGTGGTCCAACCTTTCATGACTCGTGGGCTGAAATGAGAAATGCAGCAATCAGTGGGCCGCAAGCAAAGTAAATATTACGACACAATCACACAAACTTTATCATATTGTGTATTATGGCTTCAAAGATAAATTTCAAAATTTTTATTTTGAGTAAATATGTTTGCCTCATAAAACAAACCCATCATCTTGTTAATCATAATAATAACTTTTTATATATAAACTTTCAAACAAAATAATTGTTCAACTATATTTAAGAAAATTCGAATTTAAAAAAATAGACTATTTGTAAACTACCCTCAATTTTTTATAATTTTTAAAAATAAAAACATATTCTTATGTGTCAAGAAAAACTATTCAAGGATTCCCATTTTAAATTCAATCGTAAAGGTCAATTTCCAAAAGATTAAAATGTATTTGAATTTTTCGTAAGCAGAGTACCCTTAAATTAATTTATTTTAGATAAATAAAGATAAATTATTATTGATATGTAAAATATACCCCGATACTAATTTTTAACCAAATCGTTAGAGCTATTTTCAAACAAACCAAATTTTACAAAAATCAGTCACTAGTTAACTTCTATTGAATAATTTTTAATGGAAAAAAAATACATATGAGTATTTATAATACAATTAACCTAAAATAACTATTTCAAACCAAATTGTTAAAGTCATTTTTTTAAATATTCAAATTAAAAAATATAATCACTAAGTTACCCACAACTGAATTCCCCCCTCCACAGCAAAACAGGTAGGCCTATACGGCTTTATTTGTCATGTTCATGTCAAACACTCCCTACATACAGATATACACTTTGAACAAAATCATTATAGTCATTTTCAAAATGAGTCAAATTTTCAAAAAATCACTCATCGTTAAACAGCCCTTTATCGAATGTTTACCTAAAGTATACAGGATCATAATGTATGTTAAACAGTCCCAAGATACCTATTTATAACCAAATCGTTATGGCCATTTTAAAAATATGCCTAGTTTTGAAAAAATAAAGTCATCAATTAACTATCCATAAATGAGTTTTAAACACAAAAATAAGTATACAATGTTAATTGCCATGTAAAACATTTCTAAGATACCCATTTGGAACCGAATCGTTAGGGCCATTTTTAAATATTTCAAGTTCAAAAAAAGTCAGTTCTCAGTAAATTACCCATGAATAAGTTTTTGCCCATAACAATAAGTAAACAGTGTTATTTGCTGTGTTAAACTCTACCAAACCAACCAAACTGTTAGAGCCATTTTTTAAAATAGTTCAAATATTTAGAAAAATCTGTCTTCAGTAAACTATCTATAAATGAATTCCTACCCCGAAAACAACTATACATTTCTATTTTTTATACCGCACATTCACCAGATAAACATTTTAAACAAAATCGTTTTAGCCATTTTTGAAAATTTGGAATTCAAAAAAATTACTCTTCAATAATATATCCTTAAATGAAGGTCTAGGGTGAAAAAAAAATAATTGTGGTATAGCCCCATATAATCTAAATATTAAGTTGGAACAAAAGCTATCAAAACGTTTTGAATCCCTATCCAGGGACAAACAGGCAGACAGACATGGAGGACAGACAGAATTGTAAAATCCACCTTTTTGGGTTCAAGTTCATAAAAAAAAGTATAGATTCATCATAATATCTAGATCAATTTTTTTCACAATCACAATACCTTATATTGATATGAGAAAGTTAAAAAAATGATAATAGTAGTAATAAAGTAAATCGTTTGGTTTTAACAAAATTACTTAGAACAAGAAGTACAACATAGCAGTATCATCACTATAACAGCACAGTGTTGTGAGATTATTGAACCTGTTTTTGTACTTACAATGTTCAATTGTTGTTGTTGTTTACTTTTGTTTAATTAAAAACTCAGTGAGATTGTCGGGCCAGAATAAAACCGATCCAGGTTCGTAGGTGGTACTACAGTGGTCCATGCCATCCATCTATCTCGTGGTATATTAATAGGATCTTTCAACCGTTTACTGCTTTTTTCCCCACAACGTCTCACTATTCGTACGAGATGATTATACTAATTAGGCCTTTCACCCACGGGGCTACTCAAATACAACTCAAAAGTGACGTGGGTGAAACCTAAATTACCAACCAGTACCTTGAAATTTTGCATCAGTTTGTTGCAGTCCCTTTGCCGTGATGTATGGTCGGTTATTATTATTGTTATTACTGTATTATTAATAGTCTGCAGTTTATATTATTTTCATTGTATGGACAAATCCAAATTCTTCTTTGGCTAATTATCTTATATCTGTATTAATAATAGAGAACCAAACCTCCTCGGCACGCAAGTCACTAAATATTATATTAATAAATATTAAATATTCTAGAAGCCCAAATAAGGTGCTTGCAGCTAAATGGTATGAAACTGGTTGAAACTACAGCACTTTTGTGTAGCACCATGTTAACTGACCAGTTTATGACTTGAATCACTAACCAGTCCAATCACAGTTGAGTAGCTTCATGGGCAAAAGGACCTCAGCGTTTTTGGTAGGAATAAGGAAGGTATAATTTAGAGGAAACGTACCGGCATTCGCTTTGGGGGAAAGTGGTAATATAGTTAGTGAAAACTACCCTATTATCACCTGGCCGGAAATATAACTCTAACCTCTCTGTCACCGTAAAAACCGACTAAATATAGTGGATATTTAGACAGGCGTGCCAACTCACTGCTTATTTAAAAAGATTGGGTTTACAATTTCTGTCCCAAATTTAACATTTTAATGCAAATCACAATGAGCAGATATTTCTTTCTTTTTTTAAAATTCAAACCTGTATAATTTATTGTTTGATTTTCCCACTAAATGATAAATTTGAATTTATTATATATATAGTAGGCTACTACTCGCATCAGCGGGTGTATGACCTCTTCAAGTCTGGTTTTCTGGCAACGGGGAGGTCATGGTAAAACTCCCGGCTGAGTGTAAGCCTACTGATGGTAGTCTTTCCCAATATCCCTCCACACAATTGCTGGTGCAATTCCTCTCAATTCTATAATCCCCATATATATTTCATTAGTTTAAATAGGAGGATAACCCGGACAGCTAGAAATACTTTTATACAAATCATTCTCATTACTATCAAGCGGTAATCGAGCAATGACCTCTCCATTACAATAAAATCAGCCCTTGCGGACTTGATGTCTACCCCGCGTGTCCACCAATGCGGGATCTTGTTACTTATTTCAAAGAAAATGTTACATTAAATGAATATGCTTTATTTTGAACACACGTGCCAGATCAAAGATAAAATTTAGTTTGTTGCGATGTCCTCCCACATTCCCTTTCCCCCTGTTCTTTTTTAAAAGTTTGTACGTCCGGCTGTCCGCCTGCATGTCGACTGGCTGTGGTCCCAGAAACCTTGCTAGCTAATCTCAGTGCGAAACAAATACTTGGCAGAAGAAGCAAATTAAACACGGCTGTAAACGCGTTAAACTCCCTGGACCAGAAAAGATTCCAAGACAGCGTGAAAATTAAATAAACAGATTTGGTTTCCAGCTTTTGGAATGGGTCAAATAATTCGATAAGATAGCATTGCCTAGTGCCCGGTGGATCTCCTTTATTTCCTGCAGGTTCATTTAACTAGAATGTATATATTATGTTAATTATTATTGGAGGTCAAAATTAATTTTTAAAGACTACAACAATAATATACCACTAAGCCATGTTTAATACTAAAGTAACTTATGTAAATAATGTTTACTAATATGTACTTAATTGTTTATACTATTTCAAATGTTTGTTTTGTTAAATAGTTTGACATTAATTTTTAACAACAGTTTTACTTACCGATGGGTCTTAAAAATATATTTTTGAACTAAAAAGAATACTTTATTTTAAATTTGCTGCTTACTTTTCCACTTACAAATAATTCAAATAATTTTTAACACTAAACATTATAATTTTTAACATTAGTGTTCAATATGCTTTGTCGTATTTTTACAAGTATTTTTAAAAATTATATCAATATTTATTCCTGCTTCTGGTGGCTTTAGCTGTATGTCCTAGTTGACACCTCAAATACTAGTCAAAGTTCAAAATGGTATATAATACACAATTGACAGCAATTGGTGACTTGTGCTGATAGTACCGCCGAGTCTTTCTGCAATTAAAGCACACGGTGAAATATTTTACTTAGCTAATGATCGTACTTTAATTTGATTTTGAAGTTAAGTTTTTTATCAAAATGAAACAATGCTTCTATTTAATCATTCTTACTGTACCTTTAGCCTTCTGAGTAATAATCACCATAATCGTAAAAAAAAAAAATCGAAATCAAGATTTTGACAAATGTCGACTACGACACCGTGAAACCGAAAAAGGGTTATCGCGATGCCGTGTGTGTGTGTGTGTGTGAGTTTTATTTCGGACTAGAGCCGGAAACATTCTACCAATCGGGCTAAAACTTAGTATTTAGGGTTTTCATAAGGTTTTCCTGAGGAAATTTTCAAATAAGATATCCAACCCTAAAATTAAGAGTAGTTTACCAAAGGGCAAATAAGAAAAAAAATATCTCCTCCAAATGAGTTCTAACGATTTTGATTACATTTTGTATGGGATTATTATTTAACATCACAAACAAAATGGTGATTTTTGTTTTCCCATATAAATGTCTTTAAGAGTACTTTATATCTGCAGAAATGTCCAATGTTGATCATACTCAACTATTTAAGTTACGAAATAGCATAGCATTGTACACTTGTAGTAGTATTAAAAATAAAACTCTTATATTTGAAATACAATTCTATAAAATAAATAATTTCTGACCTATAAGCAAATATATATATTTTTATAGAGGTCTTTGACAGTTGAAATGGACTTTTATGCGGTTTGGTGGACAAAGATGTTCCTATTTACTCAATGTTTTTGTAAGAATGAATATTATATCATGTATGTACTTTGGTGGAGTGTTTCTGCAACAATATATATTATTTTGTTTTTAAAAAAAAGTTACGAGTTCCTAGTAAAGTCTCTAATTTAAGATAAAAGAGAAAGTATGTGTGGTCTATCTAATGCCTACTCTTTCTATATATATATTACCTTTGTATATAAAACAAAATGGGGTTAAAATTAAATTAAAATGACTGAGCTATTTATCTTTATAAAATTGATCAAAATATTTTTTTAATACAATAAATCAAATGTTATTAAAACCTTACTAAAAGTGAATATTTCATTATTAATAGTAAAATATAGAACAAGGCGTTATCTACAATAGTTATAATAGTGATTTATTTAAATTTAATAGAAAATTGATATTTTAGCAAAATGTCCTACTACCGGTTCGGGCTTTACGCATAAAATTATATTTACTAATTATTCAATCTGCTATGAACAATAAAGGTTTAATTTTAGATTAAGTGTAACCACATTTGCGTGAATAGATAGTATAAAACCATTTAGGAAAATCTAACTGGCATTAAAACCTTATCTTCCCTTCATTTTCAATATAGTTCATTACGAGAGTTATATTTGAAACCCTGCAGCCACCAAAGAGGATATAACTGTTTTTAAAACATATATAACTACTTATAAAACAATAGGTTCTTTAAGCTTCTAGTCTAATCGGAACCCACCTTAGTTAAATATCATTGTAGTGAAAACTTAGAAATCGTTAGTTTATGATATAGGTAGGGCATTCACCAACCTCAGAAGGTGCCATCAAGATTAATATCAGTAGGTAAGTGGGCTGGATATAAATCTCATTATGTCTGTCTTGCCAGTGACGGGGAAGTCAGGGTTCGAATACCGGTCAGGTATGTCCTGAGGTCTATCCCTAAATTGCTTCCCACTACCCCTTCATGCAAAGTTGGGTACATTTCTTCAAAAATTGTACCTACATGAATCATGACTACCACATCAACGTAGTTAATTTATATGACCCACTTCGGGGGCCACATGGTATAAGGCGTCATTATTGCGATAGACTCAACTGCTGATGAAGGGAATATCAGGGCTCGAATCTTGGTCGAGTACACTCAGGGTGTTTTTTCCTAGACGTTCTCTCTCTCTTACTTTATTCCAATAAATTAAACCTTTCTAATTCATAGTACATTAGCGTAATTAGTACATAGTGCGTACATCTCGATTGGGTAGTGAGATGCGGTGCTTAAAAGAAATCAAAAGTCATCATTTGAATAAAGTTTTAGGTGTTCAAAATGTCAAAACATTTCTGAACTGCCAATGGGCTTCACAACAAACTTTGTGATTTAAACCAGCAATAAAGTTGACTTAGGTGATTTGTCGGCTGGATACGATTACTAGTAGGCCTACTACTAATTTCCATGCGATTGACTCTAATGCATACTTAAGGCGGACTCTTAGTGCGAGTTGGTGCCCTGCCGTTGCAAAGAACGCGTGTTTTCCGAGAGATCAGCACAAACCTACGCCAATAGCTCTAAATAATGACTTATAGAAGTGACGCTGGAAGGAGAGGGGCGTGGTACTAAGAACTAGGTCCGATGACTCGGGTGCGGATTCAAGGGGGAGGGGGGTCAAAGGGTCCGTTGACCCCCTGTGAAAGCTTGAAAACTAATACAAAAAAACAAAATGAATGTTCAAATTTTAGAAAGAAAATACAACACAGATAAATTATACTTTTTTTTGTCTTTTTACGCGCAGACACCTCTCAGCCGGGTTCACACGTGCGTTATTCGTCCACGTTTATTCAATTATCGATATGATTCACGCAAGTGTGGAAAAAATATTGGTTTTCATGTACGAATAGTTGTCATGCCTAGCGAGTAACGAACATTGTTCCGCATAGAGACGGTAGACTACCACACATCAAAGAAGACTAAATTCATCCACGAATACCGAATATAAAGTATGTGTGGACAGCAGGAGTGGCGGAACTATGGGGGAATCTGCCCCCCCTCCTGGACTGGAAATAAATTTCTGCCTCCTCAGATATATTTCAAATCTTCCGATATTATCGAATATGAAGCTGAAAGAGGGCCCTAAATCAAATTCCAAATGACTTCTAGATACATTCTATTGTCAAAATATGCCGGAAAAGACCGCATCAAATAACTAATAGACTAGAGACATCTAAGTGGCAGAAAAAGTCATAGGAGGAAAGCTCTAAATAGCTTCCAAGTTAATCCAAATTTCAAAAATGTCTAAGGGAGGAAAACTCCAAATATCTTCTGGATGCATGTCATTTTGGACAATTTTCAGGCGAGGAGCACCCCAAATAGTCTAGTTTTTGAAATAATTCAATTTTTAAAATTTTGTCAGTGGAAGACCATTTCAAAGGTTATCTAATAGAGGTATCTAACTTTAATAAAAAATTAAAGTGAGGATCACTCTGAATAGCTTATAGGGGCATCCAAATTTCAAAAATTTCAAGTGGAGGAACACTTTAAATGGCTTATACAAGAATCTATTTTTTTTTAAAGTCGAGGAAAAGACTACTCATAGCTTCTAGAGTGAACCATTTTTCAAAACATTGTTGAAGGAGGGTCACTCCAAATAGTTTATAGAAACTATCTGATTTTAAAAATATGGAGAGGATGACCACGGTTTAAAACATAAATAAGATCAAATATGAATGAGAAACTATTAAATGGCTTAAACAAAAAATATAACATTGTAAGTAACTATGTTATTAATAACTATGACCCCCTACGAAAATGATCTGGATCCACCCATGCGGATGACTACACATTTTTTTAAGTTAAAAACGTTTTATAGAAATTAGTTTTGTACAAACAGGTCAAATTAAAACGCAACAGTAATATTAATACTTTACAATAAAAAAAAGTTATAATATGTAGCACATTTAGCTTAACATATGGATAAATGGAAGTTGATGCAACAGGTGTTTGGAATAACAAATAAGGATTAGGGAAAAGGCCAGTTAAGTTCTTAATGAGAGTGAACCAAGGATATCTATATTATGTATCTGACCACCTGACCACATTTTCCTGATATCTTCCAAGTGGGAGTAAATCATTGGTTTCCATACATGGGTCCCTGGTATCTCCCAAGCGAGAGTAAGCCATGGGTTTCACTACTTGTGTCCCTGACTTCTATGTCCCTGGTATCTTCCAAGCCAGAGTAAGCCATGGGTTTCAATACTTACGTCCCTGACTTCTATGTCCCTGGTATCTTCCAAGCGAGAGTAAGCCATGGGTTTCAATACTTACGTCCCTGACTTCTATGTCCCTGGTATCTTCCAAGCGAGAGTAAGCCATGGGTTTCAATACTTGTGTCCCTGATCTCTATATTCCTGGTATCTTCCAAGCGGGAGTAAGCCATGGGTTTCAATACTTACGTCCCTGACTTCTATGTCCCTGGTATCTTCCAAGCGAGAGTAAGCCATGGGTTTCAATACTTGTGTCCCTGATCTCTATGTCCCTGGTATCTTCCAAGTGAGAGTAAGCCATGGGTTTCAATACTTGTGTCCCTGATCTCTATATTCCTGGTATCTTCCAAGCGGGAGTAAGCCATGGGTTTCAATACTTACGTCCCTGACTTCTATGTCCCTGGTATCTTCCAAGCGAGAGTAAGCCATGGGTTTCAATACTTGTGTCCCTGATCTCTATGTCCCTGGTATCTTCCAAGTGAGAGTAAGCCATGGGTTTCAATACTTGTGTCCCTGATCTCTATATTCCTGGTATCTTCCAAGCGGGAGTAAGCCATGGGTTTCAATACTTACGTCCCTGACTTCTATGTCCCTGGTATCTTCCAAGCGAGAGTAAGCCATGGGTTTCAATACTTGTGTCCCTGATCTCTATGTCCCTGGTATCTTCCAAGTGAGAGTAAGCCATGGGTTTCAATACTTGTGTCCCTGATCTCTATATTCCTGGTATCTTCCAAGCGGGAGTAAGCCATGGGTTTCAATACTTACGTCCCTGACTTCTATGTCCCTGGTATCTTCCAAGCGAGAGTAAGCCATGGGTTTCAATACTTACGTCCCTGACTTCTATGTCCCTGGTATCTTCCAAGCGAGAGTAAGCCATGGGTTTCAATACTTATGTCCCTGACTTCTATGTCCCTGGTATCTTCCAAGTGAGAGTAAGCCATGGGTTTCAATACTTGTGTCCCTGATCTCTATGTCCCTGGTATCTTCCAAGCGAGAGTAAGCCATGGGTTTCAATACTTGTGTCCCTGACCACTCTGCTTCAATGGCAAGCCGAATTCAGTATTTGAATGTCTGTTGATTAATGAATGTTGGTGTGTTTCAGGCACTGGTACCAGAGAAATAGGAGATGGCTCAGAGGCCCCTGGAGACAAAATGTCTTTCAAGATCCCCAACATCGGACCTCAGGTAAAGTTTGAATTGTCTAATTGTGATGGAAATTACTGTGAGTTAAGATTGATTCAAAGTAACTTTGAGTTAATATGGCTGGGAAGTAACTGTGAGTTAGATGGGATGGAATTTACTGTGGGTTAGATGGGATGGAATTTACTGTGAGTTAGATGAGATGGAATTTACTGTGAGTTAGGTTAAAGGGGTACTATTAACTCAGTGTCAAGGACGTTTCACACGTAGTGTTGTATTATCATTTTCAAACTACGGTAGATGGTTAGAAATATAGATCCAGTCTTCCTCAAACAAAAAAATATTTTTAATAGTGTCACAACATAACAGTTTAAGATAATTGAGAATGGTTTTATTTTCTTTGAAACCTTAGAACTATCATTCTCAAAGTGCTAAGAAATATCACAGAGTACAATTATATAACTACAAGTAGTTGGTGCTCTTAGCAGATATAAGCTAACAGAAGCGAACAAGAACTTAAAGAGTGCTGTGTTTCCAGGAGGTGAAGTTTAGAGAAAGCTCCAAACCTAGTCTGAAGCTGGTGATGGATCCCAGGGGCCAAGTCCAGGACCTCAACAGTCTAAGAAAACAGGGGTACAGCATCGAACCCGGGGCTGTCAGTCCAGAGGTTGTGTTCGACCTCGTCAGAGACCTCAACTCACCAAGAGGGAAAGGTATAATCAATCAACCCTTCAGTTAGTAAGATTCGTCTATTAATATTACCAACAAAAGAAACAAATATTTCTTCGGTACAGACATAGAGTTTAATTATCTTCACATGGCGATATCAACAGTTGTATGTTGTTGAATATCTGTCAAGGGTTTCCTGGAATTTAATAACATTTTCTCTTAATTTAAAAAGTTTGTCATCTAGTGCCACTTTTCTCTTTATACATATTCAACGACTGTTTATATCACCACGGGAATAAAATTAAATTATCTGTTTCTACTGGAACAGTTTGTTTATTTATTTTAATCAAAACAAATGTTTTATATAAAAACTGCAAATCTCTTATATTTTCTCGCGTTCCCTACCCTCCCTCCTTAATCTTATATAATTTCACTTGACTATATTGTACATTTCAGAATAAATCTTGTCTCTTGAAGCCAATGAACCCACATTCACTCACTACATTAATAAAGAATCTTTCAAATGATCTTAAGTGAAATAGTTCGTAAGTAATGATTTCTTGAGCCACGATACACCTCAAAATTTTATTTGCTTTCGATCAATTTCATCGAAATCCACACTGACGCTCGCTAGTTATTTCTTCTGCATACGGTGTAGTCTCGTTAATGTTATGTCGACCACGGGTGTGACTGCCTCTGTGATTTAGTGATCAGAGCTCGTGGCAACAGATCAAAAGGACACGGGTTAGATCCCGAGCACTTCCAGATTTTTTGTGAAGAAGTGGGTAAATTTAACTTCGTGAGGACAAATTAGGAGCTACTTTAATTTTTAAAAGTAGCAGTTCCAGTCTAGAAATCTGAGATTAAAGGTTGAGGGTTAGCTGTGCTGACTACGCGACACCCTATGCTTGCCCCTATCACCACCAACAAACGGCGGCCGCTCGGTCGGTAGGGTTCCATTGTGGATTGATGCATGGAGTTTTTTTAGTTAATCTTGTAGCATTTTAATTATGACATACCACTTTTGTTATTACACTCTGTTTTGTCTCTCTTTTTATAATGAGTATTTTTATACATTTATTCCATCCTATGATACAATAGAATGGTTTCATACCGAACATGGCAGTTTATGAATTTCCCTTAGAAATATTTCCCCAAATCCCTTTATTAACTGTGCAGAAACTGAATCTATACGTAGTGTTGTGGGGTTCTTTATCTTCATAATAGCTTCTTTGACATCATTGTTCTGTGACTAGTCGCTAACCAATATAGATCTCAACAACCTCGCCTATTGGGAACCATTATTTGAATAAATGCTCATGCTAAACAATATCTAGATTCCTCTGTTCTGATGACAAGTTATCAAACCCAGAATATTGGTAGCTATCTGAATGGGTGGGAGAAGTTACATGAGGCCTTCTAGAGGAGGCGCGTGCTCGGGGGAGGGTTGGCTTGAGTGTGTGGCTAGTTAATTGGTTAGAGAGAGACCAGTAACAAACAGCTTACTAGCACAGTCTCGTCAAGCAGTCCATGGGCCGCCCCTAAAGTTGTTTTTGTCTGCAGGCGCGGAACTGTTCGCCAAACGGCGGAAGAAGTCTGAGAAGTGGGTGGTGGATGAGAACACGATCCGTCAAACGACTTCCAGCAGCAGCATCACTACAAGCGAGCACCTCTACAGCTCTAGTTCCACGAGCCTTCAGAGGCAGCTGTCGGGCACCACGGGCAGCAGACAGTCTGCCCCTGTCCCTACCTACCACCCCGACTATACTAAGAGGGCGGAACACACGCAGAAACTAATGGAGATACAGGTGAGATACGTGTAATAATGTCACCCTGATATTACCTATATCAACAGGCCGGACCAGGGCCAGGGCTGCGACCCAATATATATTTTAAGGCATAGTCCCGTATCAAATATGGTTTCCTGTCCCAAGACAAAACGTTTTTTAACGCTAGTAATTTTCACAACTATTATCATTGATGCCTTATTATGTTTCGCGTGTATCACGCCTTACTACTAATACGGGAAATCCATATGTTTTTCTTCAATTGGGTAGGGGCAGTAAGGGTAAAATTTACAGTAAGTTTACCCACATTTTGGTAAAGGGTAAATAATCTTTATTAAAAACCCCACCTTGGACACAAATGCCTGAGATTTGAACCTTGACATAACCATCCTTTGACCCCCTAACCATGAGACCACAAGCGGGGACATAAGTCGTGAAATAATTCAAAAAATGATCGTATATCTCAAATACTTATTTGTGTCTTGGTTAAGTTATCTATTTGTATATATATATATCCCAAATAAGGTTTTTGGGGTTAATCGTTTGAATAGTTTATAGGAATCTTTCATAAAAGTATGTGACGCCTCTAAAATAGGAAACAAATTAAGTTTAGTAGGGTTATTCAAAATTGTGCATGAGTAAACAATCGTCTGAGCGTTAGCGCTATGTGTATGGGGAAGCGGAAGGGGAGAGTGGATAGAAGTTTAGCCTGCCTGGTGGACAACTCATTGCCGAACTGAGATGTATTCTAATTCATTAAACCTTACTTGTAAAATTGTAATTAAAATCCCACGTCACGTTCCAGGAGAGGTTCTCCCAACCGAGAATAAAGATGGTGAAGTCTCCCTGGGAGGCAGCGTTAGAGACAGGCTCTGTGGACACAGCTTTCCAGGAGCTACCGCCCCTGATAAATCCATCCCCCAATCCTCCCGCTTGGAGTAGCAGCAGTTACAGCTCCAGCACTTACGAGACACAGAACTACTGCAGCGCACCAGAAACCTTCACTCCAGCACCTTTACCAAGTGCCCAGGCATACAACCCACCTGCCGGTGTGACCGCCCCCAGAAAACCTCAATACATCCCTGGAGGCGGGAAAGATTTCCTGTACCAAGCCAAGCCCCCAAGAGGCTGGGGCATCGGTCAACCTCAGCAGCAGCCAACCCCAGGTGAGCTTCTTGGCCCTTCGGCTCAAACTTCATGATACCTTTATTTTTTTTAAACTTGATTTTAGTTTGACATATTTTGAATAGATAGAAAAAGTCCGAGTAGTAGTTTTCAAAGGTTTTTGTAACTTACTTAACACTTACATGTATCACCACATTGTAATATTGAAAAATCATTAAATTATTTAACCTAAAAAGAATGTATCGTTAGTTCTATGTGGTAATATTCAAAAATACAATATTGATTGTGAAAATTAAATAATGGTTTGGTTTTATACTAATTTTAATTACCAAGTTTTTTATTTTACTAGTTATGATGTGCTAACCACAACAATAATAATATTTTTAACCATTTTCTAAACCTATTCATCGAGCTTATTATAATTTTAATTAGCAGCTATTTACGGAAATGTGATTAAATCAGTGTTAAATGGAAATTAATACTAAAAAACCTGTAAATTGCTATTATAACTTAATGTATTAACATTACAAAATGAAATATTCCACAGGTTTTAAGGAGCTTAACCTCTCTTCTTCTGCTTCCGCTGCTGCTAATAGCTTGGCCGAAGATTTCTCAACTCTCGCATCCCGACCAATTTCATCCCCCTCTTCCTTCCCTGTGTACATCCCTTTCACTCCAACTTCTGTACAGCCACAGAGCAGTGCCAGTGGCAAAGTGACATCAAGCACCACACAAATATCCGTACAAAAAAAAATTTCGTTCGGCGCAACACAACAGGCATCAACACCAGAACAACCAAAATCGACCTTTCAAGCGTCAAGACAACCAATCACCACACAGACACCAAACCAAACACTAATTCAACAAACCCCTAAACAAACTTTCCCGTCAAATCTTGTGCAAAAACCTGATCAATCTCAAATAAAACATGTAATCGCTCCAAACACAGCTAAGCCCCCCGCTGGGACAATAACTGCACCGCCAGTACCACTGGAACAAACCCAGCCAATCACTCAGCTGGAAAGTAAACTACAAGAGATCGCGAATAGCGCTGCTGCTGCTGTTGATAGGGTACTGTCTAAAGAAACGGTAAGTGAAGTATCACAACAAGAAACTAAAATTGACACTCAAAAAATAGATCAAGTGAACGAAGGTGTAATAAAAGATGGGGTGGATAAAGCACTGCAGGGAGAAACGGAAGGGGTGTCACAAAGAATGGAAGAAGTGAACGTTCAAAATATCTTAGATAGTGAACAAGAAAAGCAATTTTCTGAAATCATTGAAAGTGAGCAAGAGATTTTAACACAATCCTACTCACAGGAGGAGGTTAAACAAGAATGTGTGTCAATCAGCAACTTGGGTAAGACTCAAGCTGTTGAAATCAAACAAGAACAACCCATTTTTAGTCAGGTACCTCAATCTGAGGTCGATAACATCGAACCCCCCCTTTTGGCGGAAAAATCGCAACCAGTACAAAACAAACCTGACTCTACCAAACCACTACCTCCATCAGAGGTACAACAAGTTAGCCCTACCAAACCTCTCCCTATTTATAAAATTCCAATTGTGTCAATCCCAACTCCTTTCTCGAAACTTAGTACTAAACAGTATGGGCATGTGAGCCCATCTAGAGACCAACCTAATCAACAACCCACCTTTCAAAATACTCATACTGGGGTAAGCTTTACTGAGGTATTTAAAAATGATGATATTAAGGAACCAGTGAATTTGTTGATTGAGCCACAACCAGCGAACCAAGGCATTCAAAGGGAACACCAAACAGAAACTAAAAAGGTACAAAAATCTTCATCATCTTTTCAGCAAAAGAAAGTCCATCCCAATATACCTGAACAAATCACAAAGATCAGTCAAAACCAGCAAACGCTACAGAATGTAACACAGACTAAGTTTAGCAAACAGCAAGAATTTACCCAAATAATCCAACAACAGGAGAATGTTGTTTATGAGTCTAGACCGGCAGTAAAGTCGATTATCCAGAATTTTGAACAAAGCACCCGACCACCGATGAAGTACAAACAGATTCAACAGCAAAGTTCTATAGAGGAGTTTATGAAGCAGGCAACATCGCAGCAACCACCCTCAGACAACCCCATATACTACGTTTCAAACGCTAAGGTTGAAACCAGGACGTTCCTCCCTTCCCAAGAACAAATCGCACAGTCCCAAACAATCGAACAGCACCAACAGGTCTCATCCACAATACAGCACTTCCAGAAGACCGAACAGTCACAATGGCAATCCCAAAGTTCTTCCTTGATCACGTCTTCTTCTCAGACCCAATCTAGCTCTTCTTCTTCTGCGGCGAATCAGCAGCTCCAAGCAGGCAAGACCTGTGTTCACCTTTATTGATTTTGAAACGAGTTTTGTTTTGTGTTTTAGCTATGCTGATTTATTTTGTGTTTTGAATTATTTTTTTAAATTCCATGCTTGTTCGCATTATCAGCCCATATCAATCCAGTGACAAATATATTTCAGTTTTCTCCCAAGAATAATTATATTTATTTTATTTTTATTTTTTGAGAACGTGAACTATTAGTGTTTCAGTTTAATAAGTGAAGATGTTTTGGAAACAGATTTTTTAAATGGTTTTAGCTTATTTTAACGATTTAATAATTCCTTGTCTTAGCACCATCCCCACTGTCCCAGCAATGTAGCATTTCCTGATCAATGTCTCCTTCCAAGAATTTCAGTTTTACCTCAACAATGCACGTTTACCAAAAGGAATAATTATAATGTCTGAATGCTTGTTGACCGGTGGCGTAGTGATTATGATAACGATGACAATTAAATGGTTGACACAGCGTCGTACTGTTGAACCATTTGAAACCTATGTGTTTGAGCAATGTTGGAGATGCATGTTGACAATAAAGAAGAATTTCCTCAATCGTGATCAAGAAAGTTTTGTTTTGTTTGGCTGTGATTTTATTTTGCATAAAAACATTTTGTTGGTAGTAATTTTATATTAATACATTAAAAACATATGCGTTAAATGGTCTGGGACTTGCATTAGTATTGAATGAAAATATTTTAGCTATTGATTTAATATTCAGAATCTTTACTTTAAAATTATAAATGATTTGTTATTCACGTTAACTTAATATGTGTATTAATTTTTTGAGAACAATACAATATTTCAACGTGTTACAGCTAACAATACATTGTATTAGTAATAAAATGTTGATTCAAACTAATCTTGGATACTTAGAAAATTACTCAATTCCCCCTCATTCAAAATATTTTATTTAATAGTTTTTTTGTGCGTTCTCAATTTATTTACTTTTTTGCAATGTTGGAATGATCTAAGTATAACTACCCCTCGTGGAAAAAATATTTCCCTGCTCTCCATTTGTGGCCGCATTGTTTAAGGCGTCACACTTGCCTTATACTAGACTGTTGACGACTGGGAGATCGGGGTTTGAATCCCAGTCAGGTGTACTAGGCTGTGTTTTTCCTAAATTATTTTCCACCCTCCTTCTGTGCAAATATGGGTACAATTCCTCTAAATTCAACTTTACGTTTACGTAACACGTTACCTTAATTAGTGCATATGTATATAGCCTGAATGGGTAGTAAGACGCTTTGAATAAGAAACCTGAGTTTCCAAGCTCTCTGCATACTATGATTTAATTGGAAAGGGGTGATGAGGTAGATATATTTAGAGGAAGGTAACAAACTTTCTCTTGAATGGAACGTGGGAAGCCATTAAATAAAAACTACTTTCATTACGTTTGGCCAACACCATCAAACCAGACGAGAATAGCGCCTTTGACTGCGTAACCCCCTGTGTGTGTAAAAAGCTTTGTTCAATGAAAGTATATCATATTAATCCCCAAGTAAAAATAACGTTTTTAACGAAACGTGTCTATGTTTGTTTCAGGAGCTCGACCCGCCTCTACTCACAATGTTTACCAGCCTCCTCCCCCTCTTCCACCCGCCCCCACCCCCACCCCCACACAAACTCCTGCCCCCCACAAGCTGGTGTACGCAGAACTCAACAATTACAACACCGCGGCCCGCGGCTGGGGCAACATCCAGGACTACTATAGACCTGTCACTTTCCAGCCCNCACAAGCTGGTGTACGCAGAACTCAACAATTACAACACCGCGGCCCGCGGCTGGGGCAACATCCAGGACTACTATAGACCTGTCACTTTCCAGCCCACCAAAGTCGTGGTGGGGTAGAGGCCCCCCTTGGTCAGGCCTACATTTCGACACCTTCTATGAAAGAAGGGGGCTATGTACAAGCTATGTACATCCCTGGAAATTATTTATACGCGTCTAAATGTACAAACATTTAATAAAACTGAATAAAATACTTAAATAAATCACTTATAATTGTTATTAATATAATTTCTAATCCATAATCCATTTTCTTAGGAATCATGCCAAATATGATAGTAACATAGTCACTCAATTAATTTTCAATAATTTGACGTTCAGTTAATTTATAAATGCATGTCCCAAGAATCAATCTCATTCAAAGAACATCTTCAAAATATAAAATAAGAATTCAAAGATTATTCTTATTAGCACTGCGTCTTACTACCCGCTTGGGCTGTATGCAGAATAATTCGAAGACAATAATTGTATCATGTGTAAATATTTTGCAATACTAACGTTGTGTTACTAGAGTGAAATTTTTGTTTTAAGTTGCAGCCATGAACTTGAAAACTTTTGCATTACATGATAACTAAGCTCGTTTTTGAATCCAAAGACAATGTTAAATAATAATAATAATAATAATAATAAAGAAGATTTTACTTAGATTGCTAAACCTAAATTTCTCTTCACTTAATCCAAACTATATTGGATTTAACAGATGAAGATATCAATAGATTTCTAAGATTATTATATCAAAAGTATAACTTACAGTCTATAATATATTGTAAAGAGAAAAGTTTATCTTAGTAGAATATCATACTACACAAAATAAGTATTTATAAATAAACAAATCTAAGAATAAAACAATACACACATTGGAATATTTTGCTTTTATAGCACTTTTATGTGTTTTCATGTAATAATGTCGCATATTAAGGCTTGTTTTTTTATTGAAGCTACATGTAAATACCCAAATTATTTATGAAGATAATTATCATTGTGAAGAAGATATAGCCTGGTTGATAAAATATAATAAACTGGGTCTACATCCACTATCAGTGTATTTTCGTAATTGAAGACAAGTTGAATAATTAGATTTTTTATAGTGAATTTTAAATAATAAAATCTTTATGTAAGGCCCTTTATAAGGTTTATATCACT
This sequence comes from Timema poppense, assembly GCA_902141375.1. Taxonomy (NCBI): domain Eukaryota; kingdom Metazoa; phylum Arthropoda; class Insecta; order Phasmatodea; family Timematidae; genus Timema; species Timema poppense. Next base: position 128,248 of record CABFOV010001195.1, read on the forward strand.
AATTAATTATATTACCAGCATTTTTTAAGTCTATGGTTTGAGTCATGGTTAGACACTTTAAAGGGTTTAAACAAACAAGTGGTGTATAACCTACTGTATAGGGCTAGATCCCATACCCAAATATCCCTGACGTATTTTGTCCCTATAAAAACACCACTATGACAAATTTAAGGTTATATAATTTTGTCTGTGACTGTACAAATGTTGAATACCTGTCTTGTATAATAGTAGTGTAATTATTGTTCTGTATCTATGTTTTTATTTTTATTTTCAAACTTATATTGATATTATATTGTTTACATTGTGGTTGATTAGTAGAGAAATGTATTTATAATTTGTAAGGAAAACGTGGCAATTTACTTTAATAATACATTGTATTGGTCTAAGCTTCAGCTTAAAGTTAACCAAAGCTAGCATAAAACTATAGTAACAAGAAATGTTTTGATTTTTGAGTGGTGTAAAATCTATTTTACCCTTTTATTTTTGATTAATAATATACATGCTTTTGATTTGGTTGTTTTTGTCTAGAAAGTTAATTTACAACATAACAAAGAGAGATAAGAGTTTCATTTTAACCATTTTTGTTCCAATCACATTTAAAGAGTTTTTGAACATTGAGCTGGTCCTAATAGATAGATATAAGAAATTAGTGTGATAATGTTAACATTATACTGTAAAACGAAATTGATATTTTTAATGATCGAACCCTTTATATACGAATTATGGCAATAAACTGATATATTGTTCTCGTTGAACGTTCGTTTTATTTCTTAATTTTAATGGGCAGCTATACGATTTGTATTGGTATACATTATTTAACTGCAGGATAATTAATTCTATTAATAGTTGAAGTCAACGGAAGACAATATTTTCCGACAATTACTTTATTATTTATTTTTTAAATTTGATTTTTTATTATACTGCCTTTCTATCGCACAGCGGTGATTAATGAAAACATACGATAAACATTTCAATAACTTTCTCTTTGACCCAACCATGTTTGCAGCTATCGCATAAAAAAGCATAAATTCAAATATATATTTAATTGAAAGCATCTTAAATATTAGTTTTTGTCTTTTTTTTTGCGCGTGTATTTCTGGGGAGAATGTAGGCTATTACTTGTATAATTGTATATTTAACTTATTAATAAAAGTGGCTTTCAGTAATAAACCCGGAAGCGTTAAGGTAAAGAACGTTAGTGGTGATAAAGATCTGTTCAATATAGAAAAATATATTATGTTCTTATGGTTTTTAATGAATGCTGCTTGGTGGCAAACAGTGAGGTTATAGTGTTTGTGTTGTGCTTATGTAGAAATGGGGGAGGGTAAATAGTAGTACGAGATAAACAAGCAGCCTAGCAGGGTTAAGGTCCTCGCACACCAGCATAGTATCGTATACGTATGGTAGCAGTATGGTAGCAGTATGGTATCGTATTACCGCGACGG
>CABFOV010001196.1:0-41100 GCA_902141375.1 Timema poppense
CACTGTAAAACATTGTGTATTTTCTTTTATTATATTATTATGCCCGTGCGAAGCCGGGTTGGGCTGCTAGTATATTATATATGAATAAAGGTGTGACTTTAATACCTACGAGGTATTCAATTATCAGCACGCACAATTGGAATAAAATCAACTGCATTTTTCAAAATACTTTCAGGTCTATAAAAGTCTTCTTCACACATACTGTACATATGTAGTTATGTTTGATGTTCATATAAAAATAATGGTGGTTCAGTCATTTCTCTCGTTCATACATATGTTGTAGAATGACGGACATGTGCTATTCGAGAATACCACTGCGAAAGGCTAAGAGAACACGTGCACACGGGAAGACGATGCAGTCGTAAATTGTCAGCGAAAGTACCATGAGACTGGCAAGAAGCTTTTAGTGTCTGTCGATAAATTACTCATTTACTACCAACAGGAGAGGTGCATCTTGCATTCCTGCTGGTGCTCAAACACCATATCACTAAGCGGGCATTATTGCGATCAGAATTATTATCTGCCTGACGAAGGAGACGAAAAATAACAATTATTAAAAAAATAGCATAATAAACACATTTCCCAGTAACTATGGTAGAGTTCTGGTTATAAAAACAACCCATAAAATAAAAACTTTTTTTGCGGTCAACATGGATACTATTTTACTATATTATCATTATAATTTAATAGGTATTGATACTTACCATTAAAAATGACAACTGCAGATTACATGAATTGATGTATGAATACATGAAAATAGTTTTTGTAAGGCTGTTATAATCAGATACTGTTCTTCACACCAGAATGCTACTAGGGGTGTAATTATCTTCAAATTATTAGAAACCAATTTATTTTCCCTTGATAGTATAGCTTCTCTGAAAAAAAATTACTTGCCGAGTACGTTAAATAATTGGATCTACTATATTTTTAAACAAAAATTGTATTGATTATTTTTAGTGTCTCGCGTCTTATAGGAATCATCTGGAACTGAACGTATTTTTATGAATAAGTTGTATCCTTTTTCTCCTTAATTGAAATTGTATTTAATTATCTATAGTCCACCAATAAATTACTATAATTTAGTCTGGGGGACCTTTGGTAGAGCCTTTTTTCCTGTTCAGGCTATACGCATCCTAATGTAACCGAATATGTACACTTCGTTTACCCTGCAAGGTCTTACTTTGAAGGTTTACACAATAACCTTATTTTATAAGCTATATCTTCCATAGGGGAATAGAGAAGGTTAAGTTGTCTGCCTTATAAGCTAGACAAAGGGTACATTAGGATCATCGTATCATCACATACTTATATAGATACGTACAACTTCTGAAACAGGGCTGGGCGTTCAGTAATACGAAAGTATAAGCTGTATTAAGCCATTTGTTTGAAAGCCTAAGCAGTGTGTTGATAGGTCGATGAGCTTAGAAAGTATACATTAAAATACATTTACTGGATTTATTATGTAAGGAGTATATTCCTAAAATAATGTAAATTTACAAGTATAGATATTTAGTTTGAATTTGAATCAACTGTAAGAAACCAAAACCACTAACAGGTACGCCAATCCTTCGTAAGAATGAAAAATATCATCAGTCCAGTCAACTCTGTCATTGTTACGAGTTCGTCGTCAACCCTTGCGATGAAGTCTCTTCTATTTCGTTTCGTTAATCACTCACGTGCACAGTGGAACGTTATACCGCGGCCCTACACAAACAGACCACATAAGTGCCGCTTCATTCTGGAAGTGGAACACGGGGTCTCTTAATGCGGTTTTGTGGTAGGAATACGTTCGCCTGTGTCTGTCCGCCTACGCTACGAAATACTTAATTTACTGATCTCATTTTTTTCATCACTTTGTTTTACTACCTGTTCAGGTTCTACACAAATATTATAATTATTATAATGGGGTGGGAATGAGGACGGAAGCATTTTAGAGGTAATCTACCTGCATTTTAATGGATGGATAGTGAGAAACCATTTAGGGAAATCCACCTTGAATAAACCCAAATGAGATTCGAAACCCAATCTCCCCGCCATCAGCAGGCCAGTCTAACGTGAGGGTGAGGCACAAGGGCTTATATCATTCGGCGACTGAAGTGGGAAACTTACTGAACTTAAATAATGTATCTTGAAATTTATGCCCTGTATTAAGGTCGTTACACCATCAACATTGTATTGCACTATTTTAACAAGTGTATAACTTTAATCTATAAATAGTGATGCAATAATTTCAAGTCATTAAAGTTTACGAATTATAAGGGGTTAAACTTGCTATTTTATGTTTTCCCGTACCATTGTTAAGCCAAAATAATTGTTGTATGGGGTTGAAATTTATTTTAACCATACATGCATATGAGTTGTATACAATGAAATATTAATAATATAGTAAAGACAAATAATTTTTAATGTACTATACAGTCAGTTTAAAAGTGGTAAAATTACATAAGTTTTAATTAAATATAAATACTTTTTTTTTATACCTCGATTATTTGTTTTTATCTCATTTTGTTGTATAGAATGTCGTTAATAAGAATTAATTTGGTATTTTTGGTCTAACTATACTCTTTAATTTTATTAATGAACCCGAGTTTATAATTGCAAAATTATATATGAAATATCTACTACATGAAATTTCTTGTTTGTACTGTACCGATTGTAGAAACCACACCAAGTAGCAGAACACACTATGTCGTCCAAACTAATAACTCACCTAAGTAAACAACAAGCTGGAGAGGGCTGAGAGGATGACATGAATCACTTCTATCATTTTATCATATTTTTCTTTTATCTCTTTTTTCCCCTCCCATATTCATTTGGATCTTGAGAAAATATTCTAGTGTATCAATTTTGTGCCTGTTACTTTCCAATATCAAGAGAACGTATACGTCTATACCTCAGGACTTTCTTTGATTTTGAACCTCGCCCTCAAATTAAGGGTAGTTTAATGATGAACGATTTTTTTTAATTCTAAATTTTTCGAAAATGTCTAAAAATATTTTGTTTAGAATGAAGATCTAAGATTTGTTTGAATGACCAATATTACCGTATGATTAGTTTAGTCAAAAATCCGTTAGGGTAGTGTAGTGATGGGAAATTTTTGAAAATTCAAAATATTTCAAAAGTGTCACTAACGATTTTGTTTAAAATGTATATATGGAGATTTTGTGTCATGAAAAATAACACCATAATATACTTATTTTTGGGGTTAAATTCATTTATGGGTATTTTACTGCTTACTGATTTCTCAAAAACTTGAAATATTTTACAAATGGCACAAACGATTTGGTTCCAAAATGGAGTGTTTGACATTACAAATAGCTCTGTATGCTTGGTTTTGGCTAAAAACTCGATAAAGTGCTACTTACTGATGATACTTTTTTGAAAATTATAATTATTTTTAAAATGGCTCTAACGATCTTGTTTAAATATTTATATCTGAAGAGTGTTTGACATACACGTGGCAAATAAAGCTGTGTACTTGTTTTGGGGTGAGAATTCAATTATAGGTGACTCAATGATGATTTTTACTGTCAATAACTATGTATTTTTATTTATATAATATAAACTAATTTGAGGGTAGTTTACTTAGGTCAAATTATAGAAAATCCGAATTTTTTGAAATTGATTTTGAACAATTAATTAAAAATGCAAATGCTTTTCCATAATAAATAAGAATACTTTTTATCTTAACAAATAAATAATTTTATAGTTGCTTAAAAATAATTTATGTTGAAAATTTAAATTTTGCTAGATATTGTGAATAATATTTTGTTTAAAATGTATGTATAAAAAGTGTGTATTGTGAGACACAAGATGATATGCTTGTTTTTATGAGGAAAACATAATTATGGGTAATTTACTTAAAACCTATTTATGAACATGATCTTCAAAGCTACAAAACGCAATATGAGAAGATTTGTGCGATTGTCGTAAAATCTTTATTTAGATTTTGACCGTACCCATTACCATTGGTTTGGTGGAGGGGGGCACTGTAATTTCACCAAGTTTCCACCCTTTCTCTAGTTTTACATCAGAAAGCTTAGACTAATAATGTATTAACTATCCCCACACCTCTTAAATTTAAATATATATATGCCATATCAATCAAAAATGTGTAGAGGTGGTGGATAAACCACAGTGATATAATATAACACCCCAAATACACCCAGCTGATTCTAAAACCTTTAACCTTGAATTCACAGGCAATCCAGTATATTACGAGACTGATGCCTTAAACCATGCAACCAATAATGCAGGCATTTATTGTATGTAGTTACCAGCACCCTGAAAGAAAAGTTTTAATCACAGAAGTCAATATATTTTTTTTATTAGGATAGTGAAAAACCTACCTTTCCAATATAACAATATTCAAGTCTTCAAGTCCTCGTATCATCAGGCACCTGAACTAGATGTCAGACTCATGTAGTCGGGTTCACCAGTGACGGTAGAGTTGGGGCTCAAATCCCGGCTAGGTTTTATTTTCTAAATGACTTACTACTCTCTCTTCACGCGAATATGGGTATATTTCCTTTCAATTATATATTCCTCATCCCAACCTTAATAGCATGATTAAAAATGCGCGTAGTCCTGATTGGTATTAAAACATGGTGTAAAAACAAAATGTAAGCAGATAATGTGTTAGGTAACACGATGAGAACACGTGATTTCTTGAGTCAAAGGCCTTGTTGGCCTATCCAAGGAAGGTAAACATTTTGAAGACGCTACAGAACCTGGGTGCGCGTTATCTATTCTCCAATAAAGAGTTACTTGTTATTTTAGTCGTGTGGAAGCACAAACTTACTACTGGAATTTTCTGCACACACAAGATTCCTTTATGTAGGCATATAAAGTGGGCAGAAAGGTCTAATATATGCGTGGGGAGAGGACGGTTTCACACTGTGATGGGCAACAAAAAATAATGCTTGAGTGGATACATATTTGAACCTGAAGATAAGGTGCCTGACTCGGTCCCAAAAGCCCGGTGTTCATTCTCGACTGGTTTCAATTATACTGTTTTTCTAAGTATACTTTTTAGCACAAGCGCCTACACTTGGAAGGACGTTTAAATATTAAATTTGAATCACTCGTATTATTATTATTATTATTATTATTATTATTTAGCATCGCGTTTTACTAGCCGTTCGGGTTATACGCTTTAAGTACTAATTACGCTAATGAATTGGGAATTGGGAAGGTTGAATTAGAGGAAGTGAGCCCGCATTTGCGTGGAGGGAGAGTGGAAAACTGTTTTAGGAACCCCTCCCCCCAGTTCTCCCGACCGAGATTCGAACCTTGATCTCCCCGTCCTCAGCAGTCGAGCTCAACACGACTAGCGCATTAGCCAACTACGCCACCAAGGTGGGTGAATCACTCGTAGTCAAATGTTTTTGCAACTCTTGTAAAATAAGAAGCTTTGATCAAAATGGGATTCAAACTGACAAAGTATTCCATAGGTGTTTGAGAAAATCTCTAAGGCCTCTCTCGGATGATCCAACCTTTCGCCGGACGCCGTAGAGGCCTAAGACATAACGAATATTGTTATTGACCTAGCACAGTCAAGGACTCGAGCGTGATGATTTTGCCAGAAATTAGTCGCTTAGTTTTATTTTACCTTTCTGTTCATCTTATCCCCTTTAATTAATCAATTTACCTTCCATCCCTAAGCCTTTCGCACAATATATTGAAACTGTTATTAACGTTTTTTATCTTTATATCTAATTTTATGAGAAATTAAACCGGCTGATTGCTAGAAAAGTGACAGCTGCAGAAACCATGAATTATGTCTTAACACGTGGAAGTATAGCTAGTATATTTTTTTCTAGCTGTAGGATAAGTCTATTCGTGATGAAATTGAGATATAATTCTCCCTCTTCTTGATTCCAACAAGGCCATTAATAATTGAAACTACATTTTGACATAACAAGTTCCCTTTGTTGCGTAAAATCAACGGTATATTATTCTATCCAGTCCTGATTAAATCTACATCATTTGAGATACATAAAATTATATCAAGTAGTTTCAATGGCTGTTATAAATGGAGTTTGGAAATTATTAAATGAACTATTAAAATTAACAGCGTAGCTACACGGTCTAATACATCAGGCTCACAATTAAATATATTATCAGTGACGTGGGGACTGGGGTTCTGAACTCAGCAGGGTGCACTGAGCGATGGCTTTCAAATTCAATATCCACGCTAATTCAGATGAAATTCTTTTAACCTACCTCCACTATCCCTATCCTTTAATTTAAGCTATTAATGACCTTGTTGTTAAACGTAATAATAATAAAAAAGATTACAGCAAGTTCATGAGCACTATAGTGTGTGAGCAGTCACCCTGCAGTCTCATCAAATTACCGAAAAACGGTGCAAACAGATCTTTACAACCAGCGTGCGGAAACTTGGTGGTTTTCCATGAAATTCACACACCATGCAGCCTTTGCTTCGCGGGTATCACGGAAGTCCCTACGTGTCAGAAACAAATGTTTACTTCCGGCTCAAGGAACCGGAGAGGCTCGTTAAAATGTTTTCATATAGACCTAGTAGTTTGTTTTCAAGGTGTAAACACTGTGACATTTATTTTGGCATGGAAAGAAGTATAAAAAGGTGAAATTTCCTTTCACTTTTTTTTATTTTATTAATGAATCCAAGAAGATTGAAAAGTATATCAACATCATTGATTATATATTTAAACATCGTTTTCATAATTGTTTTATATTCCTAAGGTCTACCATATAGGTATCATAGGCAAAAGTATGTCAAGTATGAATTAAATACACCAAGCTATAATTAAAATAAATTTGATCTAAAATAAAACAAAAAATCAATTGAATTAAGCATACAACCTAACATATTATTGAAATAGGTTTATAATTTTTTATGTGCGTCACATCTTACCACCTGCCATGAGTATCCACACTTTTATCTTCAAATGAAGTAAGAATAATAAAGGTATATTGTTTATAGAGAAAAGTACAAACATTTGCATGGATGGAGAGTGATGAGCCATCAAGGTAAAAGCACCCTCAGTGCACATGGCAGAGATTCTGATTCTACCATTCTCCCAGTTACCAGCAAACCAGACCAAAATAGCTTGACGTCTTAATCCGCGTACTCAGCGAAGCTGAATTATTAAATTATAAGATTGAAAAATATATTTTAAAATAACTGTTAGATTTGATGGTCATACTATAGAGATAGCAGGTGTTTAATACCAATTGGATGTACAGTGGTTGTCCACCCCCCAAACCCCACCTAAGCTGTGTTACATCCTTACACCAAGTGAATATTTTTTCAATTCAACTTATTTAAACTTTTGATCTATGTTTATTCGATAGTGAGTGAGCGCTTCTCAGCAATTTGAGGATCCACTGAATATCCAGTAATCATTCAAACAAGGGTGTACTTAGTTGACTATTTAGTTAAATGGTTAGAGTGGCTTACCACATGTCTAAGGAGTATTGGCTCGATTCCGAGGGATGATGACAAAGTTATTTTATTATTTGCATACTGATCCGTCCGCCATTCATTTAATAAATATATAAATGTTAGGGCAATCTTGATACGTAAAACCAAACAAGACTAGATTTGTGTCTCGACCCTCATGCATCCCCGACACGGGTGATATTTTACTTGATTTAATCCTTGTACTCTCTAATATTTCCCTCTTATACATCCTAATAGACTGTGGCAAATAACTATGACCTAAACGATGATCGCACAAAAATTCAAGGGAGGGAATATTTTCCTTGAATGTCACGTCTTCAAGCGGACCAATTGAGGCAAACACGGGCATAGGTGCCTGAATCTCGAGTGAACCTATGGAGTAAATTAACTACGAAAGTGAAACTACAAATACACTTTTATATATATATATATATAAACTACAGATTTTATGTTCACACATAAAATAAAATATTCTAACCCACTAGCGTTTATAAACATGTGAGTTATTTGAAGTTTAAAGCTATAAAATAAATAAAAAATATATTCAAAAACTTTTTCCACCAATTTTTATAACAGTAAATTAAATTTCTTGGGACACCTGTGAAAGACTACACAATTATTCATATGTTATTATAATTACTTAATTTTTAGAATAACTTAATTAATAGGCAAAATATCTCTTTTATGTTCATAGCTGCCTCATACATAATTTTAAATTTTACATTGTTTCTTAACATATGAAATAAGACAACTAGTAGCAAACCTAGCAATGTAATTGACTGCTACTAGCTAGCTCCATGATAAAATAAAAACCACTACTGCATGGCCTGGTCAAAATATATATATATATATACATATATACTTAAATATATATTATGTAGAGGAAATCTAATATTTAATGACTTAAGAGAAAATTGAATTATTTCATATTATAAAATTGAGTTTTACTATTTAAAAAAATAAAGTCATGATTTTCATGGATGCTAGTAGCTTTTAGAATACTATGAGTTCAATATGAGCTAGAATTATAAAAGCCTTCATTTCACATGGCGGACCGACTATATCTACATTTCTAAAATGGCCCTATCATTTTCCCACACCTATTTAAATACCCCTCTACCGTATTCACTCTAAACTACATAAAACCTGCAAATGTTAGTTTGTAAAGAGTCTGCCTACCGGCTTGAAAATCGTGGATTTGATTCTCGATGAAGTACCAATACCAAACTTAATTCATTCCATTCTATTATATAGAACACGGTTGTCCAACGTTTCTCGTCACAAGGGCTCCATATCTTACTATCAGTTTGCACCGCGGGCCGAAGATAAATTTAGTAATTCCATCGACTTAAATAGGCCTTCAAACAACATTCAATAAATAATTATTTTCAATATTAATATGTAAATTGTATTGCCATTTTTTTTTATCTTTCAAAAATATATTATGAAATAAGCACGCACACTTTCACTAAACAGCTTAGCATTATAGATACATACTTAAACATACTTTTATTAATCATATAAATGCATAGTAAAATGATTCGTGACCCTTTTAACAAAAATAGTTTTATTTGAATCCTTAACTATTTCACATCTGTCAGTGACGGTATCCCTTCAATATTTCTCCAGGATACTGCGAAAGCCACATTTTCAGTGAGTGCGGACCACGTTTGGCCAGTAGGCCGCTATTTGGACATACTGATATAAAAAGCTATGGTATGTCACATGGTTGCTGTATCTGCCCTAATATTGAGCTATGTTAGGCCTCTAAAAGTAAAAAATCTGACACGAGGGAGTAACAAAGTGATACCACTACATCAAATGTAAAACAAAAGCGCTAACCAAGGTTTTTTTTTCTTTTGAGGCTAAAGATGGTGCTGGCACGGAATGTTTTTGAGGTAAGAACGTGTGATATGTTTCGCCGGAACGTGAGTGCAGTAAAAACTCCAAAGTGTGTGTGTGTGTTGTTTGACCCGTGGGTCGTCACGTACGATACCGGCTGCTGGTAATCACCTATAATGTCTCCAGGCTCGCCAACTTGAGGGCGCAGGAAGTTTGTTGACCGACATGGGAGTAGAGATCAGCTGATTTGTTGGCACTTATACTGGGCCGACATTCTTTGAGATTCGATTAGTTGGTCCTAGTTGTTGGCAAAGCTAAGATTATGGATATATTGTAGGGAATTCTGACGCTGTTGAACCCCGACCATCTTCGCTAAAGAATGGTTATTTTTACCCTATACTTAGACTATTCTGATATATAATTTAAGATTGCCCTCCACTTCAGTATACATTAATATTCCTGGTGATGGGAATGCGTGTTTATTATTATGCATTTAATCATTACATTAGACATCAAAGTTTATAACGTTAATTTAAGGCAGCTGCTTTGGTCCGCGAGAGAGTTTAATTGTTGTCAGGCCGCTGGCTTGAAATACAATGTTCTGTGTGTTTTTCTGGAACTACTTCTCAATTTTTTCGAAGCTTATACCACCTTTCGGCCTTCACTTACAACCACCTATTGTCATGTCAATAAGAGGGGGAGGGGGGTATCCAGAAACATTTTATCTAAAGGTAAAGAGGAAAGCTTGCTGCTAGTTGTTAAGAGCCTATCAAAGATTAAAGGAAGGGCTAAATCAAGAGCCCCTTTTCATCAAACCTAATCTCATAGTTCCGCAAATATGCTTAAAATTTCGTTTAAAATGAGAAGTCACATTTTCACACTTTTTTCACATTAATAAAGCTGAATCTATTAGGTTGTTAAAGAAAAAGAGCCTTGTTGATATATTTTGACTTTATTTTTTCATGTTTGACCTTGGTGGTCTTGGGGTAAAGTGTTTGCCTCAGGACCAGATTTTTGTTTGCGATATATATTCGTAGCACAACTTCCTTCGGAGGAGAAGTAAAGCCGTTGGTCCCATGTCAATTGTCGCATGCAAAATAACGCTAGAAGCTGTATAAAATGCCTTTCCGGCAAAATTAATAGTTTTTTTTGTTTTTGCTCATGGAAATTCTCGTGTGCTGATATAATCAGGCTGTTTAGAAAGTGCACGTTAAATACCTCAAATAAATAAATATTTTGGTGTGAACCATATTTTTCGTAAGATCTGAACGTCTCCCCGGCAATTACTCGCTTATCAAGGCAACCCCCTTGGGTTGTAAAGATTAGGAAGCTAGTTTAGAGGAAACTCACGTTCATTAGATTGGAGACGGGATAAGAAGACCACAGTGAAACATTACATTTGTAAAACCATTCCAAGCCCCTCCGGTCGAGATTTAAACCTCGACCTTGAAAAGACTTACACCCTAGATCATGTGATCACTGGAGTGGGCTCGAGTGTTTAGTTGTGTTAAAATAGGTTGTATATTGCAAGTTAAAATAGCCTTAAGCTGTATTTAATTTGAGAGTTAGTGGATGAAATTTGTATTTTGATTTCAAAACTCTCGAACTTTAAATATTTGATTACGTTTTAATGGCCTTTTTATTTAAAAAATCATGCTATTATCACATTAATGTCAATCTTAAGATAAGAATTATGACTTTAATATTATTGTAATTTATGTTCCTTTCCACGCCCATAGCTCCTTGATTGTTTTTGAATTAATGGGCGGATTTCAATCACATTTGAAATTTCATCAAGTCACAAGGAACCAAATCCAGTCCATATTTCCTTTACTTTAGCTCCTCCATCAGGCTTTCAAAGTGACATTAAGGACGATCAAAATTTTTTAAATTTTGTAATTTGAGTTATGTTTGTAGTTTAGTACAATCCAAAATATAAATGTGAGCTATACTTATCAATGTTGGTGTATCAATAATAGGTATATGTGCAAACATAGGTTTTTTCTCGCTTTTTTTACTTTCCCTCGACACCTTGGGGAGAAAGTATTATAATCGTGAAAAAAATCGAACTCAAGATTTTGATTTTTTCAATGCCGTTTGTCTGTCTGTACCTCTGGATAGAGTTTAAACCATTTTACATATTTACTATAACCTGGTATCTGAGCGTTCATAAAGTCCTCCCAACGAGTTTTTGGAATTAGATATACAACCGTAAATTTAAAGATAGTTTACTGAAGGCCAAAAAGAGAAAAAAATATGATTTTATTGAAATTCCCTCTAATGATTTTGATTAAATGTTATATCCAAACACTATTTATTATCATATACAAGATGTCAATTCTCATTTTCTCATGAAAATGACTTTGAGAGTGCGTTACATGAGAGGACTTTTTTAATTTTAATTATTACTCCGCAACTATTTGAGATATAAAATAACCTACCATTGTATAATTCTAATAGCCTACAATTAAAGATTTAAATCATTTATTTTAACTATACTTTTATAAAACCAATACTTTCTGAGTTATAATCAAATATAATATAAACTTTATAATTCAGGTATTTGAAAATGAATTTGATTTTAATACTCTTTGGTGGACAAAATTATTTCTCTTTGTTAAATTTTTCCCTAACAGTGTTCCAATTCCTAATGCCATAGAGTAAGTAACAGTGTATATTATTTTATTTATGATCTTTAGTGTAGTGTTACTACATACATGTATATACCTATTATTTTGTTTCACAAATCTTACGCATTTTTAGTAAAAATATATATTTTAAGATAAAATCTGGATAAAGTCTGTGCGTAACATTTATTTTTTCCCGATGCGTTTAACTACCCGTTCGTTCTATACGCAGATACAAGATGTCTGTAAATTATTACCCTACTATAAGCCTTATGCCAAAGCCCAAAAGTTGCTTTCTCCTTTTATATTGCCATTGTGCTCTTAGCGGGTTATCTGCAAAGTAAAGTAAAACATTCTCTAGTATTTTTATGTCACAGTGTGACCGTATCCGTTCGAATTGCACGCAAATTGTGCTATTGGTTACCATAAACAGTTTTAACATAATACCTAAAATAACGAATATATTAAACTTATAATGAAGTGAATGATTATTGGAAACCTGAATATTAGTTTCAATAGTGTGAAGAAATGTATCTATATTTGCGTGTAGGAAGACATTTATTTAAAAAAAAACACCCTCAGCCCCCGGCCTTGATTCAAACCACAATCTCCCCACCACCGGAAAACCAAACTTAATCAGCTCGACATTTTGGAGACCACTTGGTAAAAAATTGGGGTGAGATTTTTGGAAAATTATGATTTAGTTTTCCAAATCTTACCTCAATTTCACCCCAAAACAAATGCAAATTTTATTGAACATATTTCAACCAAAATTTGTAAACACATACAGCCCCACCCTAAAAAAGCATCTTATACTTAAAATAACATACTGTCACCTTTACTAGGACTGATCTAGATACTAGTTGGGGAGATTCGTGATTGACGTTTGACTTGAGTTTTCAAAGGTTTATTAATACTACCATTTTACTACAGATGTGATGTTAGAGTGACGTTACAATTAAAACCTTAGTGTTTATAGAGAAGCAAGTTACTGAACGAGGTGGTATGAGGTCTTACCTACTGCCTGGCTGACAGATAGGTGGTCCCTGCACGGACGTCGACCCTGGTTCCCTTGGCTCAATTGGCAGCCTCGACTGGTACTTGGTGAATTCGAATACTTAGCCCCCGTGGCCTCGTGATCAGCAGCATGACCTTCTAGCTACGATAGTCCATAATCAACCAGCCACGAGGTGCTCTAAACTCCGCTCTTTAAACCCGCGTTCGGCCTTGTTTCCCCCAATGGCTTGTCGACACCTCTCTTTCGTGTCAGTGCTTCTAGTTTGCTTGTTTACTGATTTATCACAACAAAACACTTACCTTTCATTATGTCACTCATTACTCACAATATCATATGTTTATACCAACACGCCCTCTGTTGAGGCCGTTGGTGACAATACTTTATTATTACTATTATTATTATTATTATTATTATTATTATTATTATTATTATTATTATTAGCACCGCGTCTTACTACCCGTTCGGGTTATATTTACTTACGCTAATGTGTAAGATAATGTGCAATGGTAGGGTGATTGTGAGATGAAGTGGAGGACCTACAGTTTAACGTGGGATCCGAACCACGGCGGAGGCCTGGCATTCCACACATTCACAAGTTGTGATTAATACACGTCTTGTCAGAGGTGAAGAAAGAGTTTGGTAATCAGATAAATCTGTGCCAGGACCGAGGATTGAACCCCGGATGCCCAGTACAAAAGTCTGATACCTTTCCCCTAGACCACCAGGTCACGACAATACTTAATTTAAATATTGATGCTCAAATGAGCAATATCAAGGATACCCCCAGCTTTGTTTGTTAAACAAAATAATTAATATACTAATGTGCGTCCGATATCTTAGCTCAGTCGAAACCGTTTCCATCTCATGGGCTAAGGGTTCAATGTTCGTTTCCAAGTACATACAAAAAGTAAATTATTGATAATTATTAGTTTTCACTATTTTTAAGTGATGAATTAACATCCAGGGGACTGGATATTATTATTGTTCTAAAACTTAGTTTGTAAATAATATGCTGATATTATCAGTGGCCTTCAAAAGTGCACAGATGGTTGTTAGACAATAATATTTTAGATGAAAGAATCTGTTAATTTTTTTCAAATTAATATAAATAGACTTGATTTGATTAAAAGCTTTAGAATATATAACTGTCCTACATTGATTTAATTTACATATATTTCTATGGGTTCATATTTTACGAGAGTTTATGTAGAGAGCGGTTGTTTAGTGTAGGATGAGTTCAAATTTAGCAATGCTATTTTTTAGAATAATCAGATTGGACATTCGAATAGAAATATGGGGGAAAACATTAATGAGATGAAGTTAATATTATGATTTTATTGAAACTTATTGGAGGGATGAAAATTTAATATTGGCATGACTGTGCACACGGTTAGTATGTATAACATGTATAATGCTAGGGATTGATTCTCGAACGAGTGAAATGAAGTAGATTTTTCCCCATAGTGTGTTTTACATATTTACCACATTTTGTTCATGAGAGTTCTGGTACATACCTTTAAAATAACCCTTTACATCCTGTTTTGTTAGTTTAAAAAGTTTAGGTCACTAATATAACTAGAACGTATTGATAAAACTATATGAAGTATAAAAAAAGTCTCGATTTTAAGTGTTATTTCTTTTGATGTTTTCTTATAACCACCAAACCACTTTTTTTAGTATGTATTTTTTTTTCAAGTTTGGTCAGCTAATATTTTGTACCTTTGATTACAAGTCTAGTCCAAACAAGCATTCCCCAAGTGGGCTAGACGATTAAAATAAAACTCGTTGTTGTGTCATGGTTTGGGACCACTTCTTTGCGTCGGATGGTCCCACCGACAAGGTTCCCATAGTGACCAGTGTCCAGTCTCGGGTCGGTCAAGCCTCACCCCTGCCCCCCTCTAGCCAGAGAGTCTCACAGCAAACAGCACCCCGACCAGAAGTAACGTACCGTGACCCCTCGGACTCGGGGCCGACAACCCACTGATCATTATAACTACCATTCCTCTTTACTGGGAACAGAATAAACGCCCGTCACAGGACAGGCTACGCGCCGCTTACTACGGGTCCGCACACGCATTTTCCCACACACATGCGTTGAGAGAGAGGGAGGGAAGAAGGGTGTGTGGGGTGGACAGGATGGTTTCCACCTGTATAACTGTCACGAGAGGTTGTAGTGACATTACGCACGGTACCCTTAATAGGGGGATATGATACAGATTTAGTTTCTTTTGTCTATTCTTGAAAGAAATTACTTTGGGGCTTTTGAAAATATATCAAAACCGAAACTAAGATAGACAATGTTGACAAAATACTGACCACAATATTTGTACTTTGACTGTAAAAATGTTTGCTGTAAAAAAACAACAATTTTAAGACACAATCTGTCTGTTTGAAGTAAATTTGTAAATCTGTTCTCAGTCAACTAAAACCTTATGTAATATTTTATCCGAAAAAGAGGTGCACAGTGTTATTTATCATGTAAAACCTTCCCGAGATATTCAATTTGAATAATAGAGTTTAGCCTTTTTCAAAACATTACGCATTTTCAAAAATCAATCAGAAAACTACTCTTAATCTTGAAGATAGAATTAAAATTACAGTTCCACCTTTAGGTATAGCAATAAAGCATACAAATATAAAGTTTAAACGAAATTCAATAAACCGTTTCACAAGTAGCCTCAGGTAGAGACAGATAGACAGAAATGGTAAAACTTCTTTTTTCGAGTTTGAGTGGATATAAAACGTCAAGAGCCTTTATTATCTCGATGTAGTAAAAGTTCATGATTACATCATTTTATCTCTATGAAAGAATAACAGAAGCTGGAGTCACAGAACACATTCCTTGACTATACACGAAAGTATATCTTGTATGGTTTAGAATTGTCATGTACGTACTTGCCAATAAATAATATGCTGATTATATGCAGGCCTGAAGGTAAAGAAAGTGATATTTTCTTGACATGAAGAGGGTCATTTCTGGTTTTGGCGAAGTGAATGCAATCGATAAAATCAGAGGGACGAGGCAAATATTTAAATAAATACCTAAATAACAAATTATTAACATAATTTATTCATAATTAGATCGGTAATATTTATACAATTATAAGTTTTGTAATAAATTGTATTTTAGTTACTAAAATTAATTTAACGGCCTTATTAATGAGTTTGTGGTGTTAAACAAGAGTGGTTATAAGAATAACGCAAGACTAATAAACGACTTAAATTTAAGATAAAATAGCTCCCCCAGAATTCGTAAGGAGGGATTGTTGGAAACTGTCATTTGGAACAAGCCCATCACAGTTCAGGCGGTCAGGAATGAACCTCACATGTTTGTGTTAAAATTAAAGCACACTATCCAGCCTGCAATTCATTAAAATGTACATTTATTAATGTGCCATATAAAGCATGTAAGTGCCGTGCCAAATATTAGATCACACTGAATAAAGTTTAAAAATACATTAAACTCTCTTAACAGTGAGCATCTTCTGAGATTTATTGAGAAGAGTCAATTAATTATTTGTAAACATATGTTTTAATCATTTCGTTTGTACATTAAATAGTTTATTATATATTAACCTGAATAATACACAAACGTGTTATAAAAAACTAATTACTGCAAAGAATAGTCTTGTATACAGCATAAACACGACGAATGAATAAATACTGGACGTAGCTTACTGTTTAATGTTAAAAGTGAATAGTTGATCTAATGGAGTAAAGTATTAAACTAACCCTGATGTATAATATTAAACATCTAGGAATTACAAAAACAAAGAGAATATTATATTCACCAGAAAGCATTAAGAACATTTTTTGTATGGATATATATTTTTATTTACTTAAAAATAAACTAAAATAGTTTCATTAATAAGCTCAAAACCTTCAGCACTGTTTCATTGATAGTTATAGGTTTATATAAGTTTTAAATTTATTTTTTATTTTTTGTACCATCCTGAATTTTATTTATAAGATAAATTTATACTTCAGAGGTTTTTTAAGTTCATCTGCATCTACCTTTGACAATATGCTATGTTATATCAATCAAACTGTTTTACTAGCAGATGTAGGTGGGATTTCTCATGCTACATGCAAGACAATAGCACTTCTAGCATCCTTACAGTTGAATATATGTACTTCTATTCGTAATTTTTGTTCACTATTGAGAGATTTGTATACATTCTTAGGTATACGTCTCTAACCATGTCTGTTATTGAGAACGTCATCTATTGGGAAGGTGTCTTGACATAAGAACCCATGATATTTTGTCACGTAAATTTAATCTGTCGACCATACAGATGAATCCGCTATTTAAAGGTGTCCTTTAAAGTATATTTCACTGTACATCAATTTATATCAATGCAAGACCTACAAACTTACATAGCTTACAAAAATACTCCCAATACTACACATTTAACCCAAGTTCCTAGATATTTACCAAATTGATAGCAAAACGAAAGTGTGTGTAGCGGGCAAATATACACTATAATACTACCCAGAGTCAAACCTAAGCTCCTTATATTTAAGAGGAAAGGGGTATCTTCCACTCTAACAGCACTTAGGAAATCTATGATATGTATTAATTTTTATTACTGTAATATCAGCCCCAAGGAATCACATCTGTCATTTGAAAATTAAATCAGAACTACACTTTCGGAACCTAATGCACTATTCGTATTTTTTGATTTCAACATTACTTGTACATACATATACTTTTCATTGTGAACCTACGATAGAGAAATATCTATCTCCTTTAACGTTTATATCTTTACGGTGCATGAAATATATATACGGTAGATAGTATTCATAGTAGACGTCATCACTTGGCCCTGATTAAGTAAATTGGTCTTTGAATCTCAGCTGGGTGCGTTTTATTTTTCATCTTTTTTTTATTCTATTTCCAAAGAAATACTTGTGCAGATGCTTAAAATCCACCTTCCTAATCCTGTGTACCCACACTAGTTTAAAATGTGGATAACCCAAACTCATGCTATCACTTAAAACAATATCTTAAACAAGAGTAATTTCAATTTTAGTTGGAACAAGATTATATTACTATGGATCCTTTTAACACATTAGTTACTTGCATATGCTCCTTATAAAAAAGGAATGAGGAGAGTCAGTAAGAGCAAATGTACCAGCATCCAACTGGAAAATGTCAGAAAGAAAATATTCTTCTCACTTTGCTATAATTCAAACTCGAGTAGCAAACCATCCGGGTCAGAGACAATCTCACCTGTATAATACGCTGTCACTGAATCAGGATCAAGTTTGTTGTTACAAGAAACGACTCAACGGCCTAATCATTGATCTAGCAGAAAAACTATTTGAGCCACAAAGTAAACTCTCTCTCTTATTTATTTAGTCGAATGAATGGATTAAAATAACGTTACATACACGCCACTATTTTTGTGTTAAGTTTTAAATTGCACGAGCTTCGTGCGTTACTAGATACGAGCCGACGATAAGGTCTAGAATCCCATGGGTTCTGCCGCGAAGGGAAGAATGATCGGCTCACCTGCCATAATGACTCCATGAATTGCTGTATTTTGCCTGAACGTCCGGGTGTGTGATTATCGGTATCAAGGAAATCGATCTGCCGGGAAATTGTTACGTATTCCACACATGCTCCATCCATTGCTCTCTAGACTGGGCCAGCTGGTTTGGTGTTGTTAGGACCTGAGAGGATAACTTTATGGGACAAGCTGCAGTCGATGAACAGTCTAGACTTGTATTGAACTTATCTGGCGTTGACAGGGAGATCGTAGTGTGAATCCCCGTCAGGTACACTAGGGGAGATTTTCCACTATCATGTCATTATCTCTTCACAACAATGCGGATGCATTTCTGCCTATATACTCACATCAGCCTTACACGTTAGATGCTCTAACATACGGACTGTGATGTCTGACTACTATAATGAGCCTCTATATACCTTCAGTGGCTGCATGGTCTAAGGCGTCACTCTCGCAATAAACTAGACTGCTTTTGGTGGGGAGATTGTGGTTCGAACTCGGTTGGGTGTACTGAGGGTGTTTTTTACTAAGTGATTTCCCACCCTCTCTCTATGAAAATGCATATACACTTCCTCTAAGTCCAACCTTTCTCATCCTTAACTGGTTGGTGTAATTAGTACATAGGCGTTTTACCCGAACTGGTAGTAAGACGTGTGCTTGAAATGTGTTCAAACTTTGACTCAGAACCCAACAGGTAATTTTGACCATTGCTGACCTCCCCACACACGTATATGAGTTGTGTTATAACCTATCTACGGTAGGAGAGTTGGTGACAGCTAGTATAAGACTCTTTATCACAATCATTGGCTGAAAGTGGTTAACGTCAACCTATTTGGATATACTTATTGATAATATATTACTAAGAAAATAATAATATTTTTTGAATATGTTGAGATTAGCTATTTTCAGCCAATGTTTGCAATAAATAACCTTCTGCTAGCTGCCATCAACTCTCCTACCGTATATGGGGTATAAGCTCTGGCCTGCGACTTTCCACGGATAGATCTCCAAAATACGCGTGATCAAACCCATGCTGGAGGTAATAAATGTAGATTTTGTGGGTGAGATTAGAGTGGTCTGTAATCCATTATAATTACAAGGTTCGAGGCGAGATAAGTTCCTGGAAAACATCCCAAAATTACAGCGGGTGATTATGTTGATTAAGACAACCTTAAATTGGCAGGTGCAACCAGGGCGCTGTGCAAGTATTGACTGGTCGTCTCTTTACTTCTCCATCATTCTCTCTCTAATCCCTCTTTCTCCCCTTGAAATCACATTCAAAACACATAAAATACTTCACGATTTCGGACAGACTGGATACTGCACGGGTTCTCTTGTTGAACTAAGTAGACCTTATTTGGGGTGTGGGTAGGTGGGAAGTTATTAAATTAAAATATAACAGGCATATCAGAAACAAACGATTACAATGATTCTAGAAAATCTCACAATAATGGTACTGGTAGTGATTAACCCTCTGGTATCATTTACTTATGACTCGCTTTATTTATTCACTTGAGAATAAAGATTCTGGTTATTTATAAACATTAGTCTTTGCTTGTATTAGCAATTTTTTTTTGCTACCCCGGCCTTTTTTGAATCTGCAACTCTGTTAGAATGTACATGATGCACACAATGCACACACAAAAAAAGTATCAAAGTGCGATTTTCTGCACGCTTTTTTTAACAACAGCAAGATTGAGATCAGTTTAAAAGTTTATTTTAAAATAAAATAATTGATTTTCAATTCGATAATATTATTTTAAATATGGTAAAACTGACTGGGTACGATTAATTTAGAGATTACTTCAAACAACATTTAATTTGACAGGGTTAATGAGTTTAAATATTTAGGAACAATTTTAACTAACAAAAACTATATTTGAATGGAAATAAGGAAAATATAACAGTCGGGAAATGCATGCTATTACTCGGTCAGTAAGTTGTTAACATTTCACCCGTTGCCAAAAAATGGATAACTCAGAATATAAAAAATAATAACCTTATCAATTGTTCTGTAGGATTGTGAAACATGGTCTTTTATCTTACATAACAAAACCAAATTTAGGATGTCCGAAAACAAGGGGCTTAGGAAGATAATTTTGTCTATTATAGTATGAGGATATTAGAGAGTATAGGATGTTGCATGATGATGAGTTACATAGCCTGTACTCATCACAAGACATTGTTAAGATAATGAAGTCGCATAGATTACGGTAGGAGCGAATGGGAAAATCTAGAGCCGTGTTCAAGGTCTTGACTGGCAAACCCAATAAGAAGAGACCATTGGTAAACCTAGACGTGGATGGAATGACGACAATAACACTAGAATTGACCTGAAAAAGATAGGCCGTAATGAGATGGACTAGATAGAACGTTTGAGTTCCTAATACCCCATAGTAAGTAAGTAAATAAAGAGTTTCGGTAGTCTCAATTCCACCGTTTTCTAAAGTAGGATATGGAAAATCCACCACGATGTGACGTTCGGTTCGAACTGTATTACCTACCTAGGTAACTGGCCCTGTAGTGTACAAGTCAGTGTACTTGGCTACGAGTCGAAAGGTTACAGGTTTGATTCCCGACTGGTAACTTGGGTATTTTTCCCGAAATGGGAATCACCCCAACGGTCAACAAGGTTTGGTCATTTAGGGTTAATTTAGGTTTAAATGTTTACTCTGGTTTCATAACCTCACACTCAATATCACCATAATAATATATCATCGGGACATGGAAAAAGCCTCTACGGAAAGAATGTAAGGGTGTCCCCTGGGCAACGTTACATTAGTACTTACTAATATTTCTGCTACTGGACTACGATTAATGAATACCAAACACGCAATATTATTATTACCTTCCTAATTTAGGTGTTATTCCTGGGATTATATGGGCTGTTAAACACAGAACTACATCATTACACCACTTAAAAAGTTAATTCAAGCTAATATGTCTAATACTACACGCCCAACCATGATTAGTAGCCTACTATATCTGGTCGGATTAGTAGGTATATATACATACATACATATATACATACACACATACATATGTACTCATACATACATACATATATACATACACACATACATATGTACTCATACATACATACATATATACATACACACATATATACATACTTACTTACCTCCTCTAAAGCATTAGGAACATGAAAGTGCATTACCGCACTCACAAAAGTACGCTACCTATCCCTATCTTGAGCTAATTATATCCAGTCTATCTCATTACACCTTATATCTCTCAGGCTTAACCAAATGTTATCCTCCCATCTGCGTCTGGGTCTTCCTAGTGGTTTTTTCCCATTGGGTTTGCCATTCAATACCTTGAACGCGGTTCTAGATACTCCCATTCGCACTGCATGACCTGCCACCGTAACCTGCGAGATTTTATAACACTAACAATGTCTGGTGATGAGTAAAGAGTATGTAACTCACCATTATGTAGCCTCCCCCACTCCCCACTATATTCATCCCTTTTTGGACCAAATATCTTTATAAACACTATGTTTTCGAAAACCCTAAATTTATTTTAGACGTTTAAGATAAGAGGTCATGTCTCGCACCCCATAAAGAACAACCGGTAAAATTATTGTTTCGCATATTCTGAGTTTTACATTTCTTGACAGCAAGCGAGATGTCAACAACTTACTAACCGAGTAATAACAAGCATTTCCCGACTGTATTCTTTTCCTAATTTCCATTCTAATATTGTTATCGCTAGCTAAAATTGTTCCTAAATATATTAATTTACTAACCCTATTAAATTATATATTGTTTGATGTTGTCTCTTAATTATCGTCCTCAATCTGTGTTATCTGTATTGCCATATACTTAGTCTTTTCAGAATTTAGTTCTAACCTAGCCTAACTAACCTCTAATAAAAGTTATGCATTTCTTGCAACAGCTTCCTTACTATTACCTAACAAATCTAAATCATATTTTTACCCTAATAGCTGTATTGTACGGTTTAATGTCAACCCTTCCCTTCTGTCTTGCCTTACCCTAATAGCATACTCTAAGGATAGATTAAAAAGTAATGGGGAAAGTTCATCTCCTTGATTCAACCCATTATGTATTTCAAAAGCATCAGATGGTGAGATCCAACCCGTACCCTGCCAGGTGTATCTCTCAAACATACCTAAATTAGCTTGACCAATTTTTTGGGGTGGTGACCTGGCGGTCTAGGGGTAAAGTGTCAGACTTCTGTGCTGGCGGCCGGGGTTCAATCCTCGGTCCCGGCACAGATTTATTTGATTACCAAACCCTTCCTTCACCTCTGACAAGACATCTTGTGAATGTGGGGAATGCCAGTCCTCCACCGTGGTTCGGATTCCACGTTAAACTGTAGGTCCTTCATTTCATCTCACAATCACCCTACCATTACATTTTAGCGTAAGTGCGTATATCCCGAACGGGGAGTATGACGCGGTGCTAATAATNCCCTACCATTGCACATTAGCGTAAGTGCGTATAACCCGAACGGGTAGTAAGACGCGGTGCTAATAATAATAATAATAATTTTTTGGGGTATCCGAAACGTAACTAAAATGTCAAATAATTTTTTTCCCTTTTGACTGAATCATAGGCCTTTTTAAATTCTATGTATAATTGTTGTACCGTCATGTTGAATTCCAACTTTTTTTAAATATAGCTTCATGGTAAAAAAAAATCTTATCCGTTGTCGATCTATTTCGTCAAAATCCACACTGATAATCCCCAATTAATTACTCTGCATTTGGCTTCAATTTCATTAAAGTTATGTTAGATAAGATTTTGTAACATGTTGTTAGCAGTGTGATACCTCTATTGTTATTACAATCTATTTTATCTCCCTTTTTGAAAATGGATATTATTATACTTTCCTTCCATTCTTGTGGCAATACATCATATTTCTATATGTCACATAAAAGTTTATTAATTTATATTAATAAAATTTCACCCCCTCCCTTTTTTAACTCTGATGGCATTGAATGTCTACCTTTAGCTTTATGATCCTTTTATCTCCTTAATAGCGTCTTTGACTTCACTAATACTTGGCTCTGGGACTAGTGCCTCAGCAGTACGGATTTCGATAGCCTCACCTAAATTGGATCCTTCGTGAGCATTCACACATACATATATACATAAGTATGCATATTTTTGTATATGTTTTTAGGCATCTACATCGATTCCCTTAACCAGGAAAACGTTCAAGATTTGCTTTTAAAATAACATCGCAAGAGCTATATTAAGCCCCTTAACACTGGTGTTAACATTTTCCACGAGTACACGAGTTGAAAGTGTTCGCACTTCGCATGACTGCATAATATATTTCTTTAAGGCGCGGCCACATAGCGATTTTCAACTCCCCTTTCTTCAACTCCATCCCTCTTCCTAACAACACTTCAGGACAGGGAGAATTGGCGTGCCCGTGGAATACGGAATACGAAAGAGCGCCAGGTAGACCGGGGGTCTATGTATGCTGATTATTTTCATTTATAACAGTATGCAAAAAAAAAAATGCATCTATACTTTTTTTCCTAGCATCAGTCTGCGAACAAAAAAAAAAACTAAAATAGAAAGAGAATTTTCCTCTTGGATTTTATGACTGAAATCCATAAAAGTCAATATGCATGAATATACCCGCAGCTTTTTTTTTTAATGGAAAAAGCTATTATATCAAACTATATATAGAAAGGATGAATCTTTGGTACCTAGGCTACTGGGATGTAAGTGTTCTTAAAGTTTAATTCACTCAATTTACTCATTTCTTCTACTCTTTTAACTATTTTAACTAACCTATTTTTAAGTAGATAATATATTGACGTTAGTCTACATAGTTTTAAACATTTTCATAGCTTAATTTAGTTTTCTAAGCTTAGAAATATGTCGATCAAAAATGTAGCTAACTTAAAAATAGTTTTTAGTTTTTAAAACACATATTCTTACTTCCTTTTATGTCTAATGGATGACTTATATAAATACCAATATTACATAGAAACGAGAACCATGGAGAAAAAAGGTCTGTATATTAGTTTGAATGATTAAACTAAATTTAGAAACCATAACCAGCAATCGAAATAATAAACCAGCAAAATCCCTATTTAATATATAATAGTTTTACTATATTGGTTATACAAATAATTGTATATTATTTGTGAGACTAATCATCTGATTTGTTTAGTAAGCATGATTTATCGTATAGTTCCTACTTTGATAATAAAGAAGGTTGGTTTGATATAGTAAATTTCCATCACCGGGGCCGAGTGGGTGGTGCAGAGGAACCAACTAAATCCTAGAAAGCTTAAATGAGAATTAAGTTTCCATTAGTGACCTGAATTAATTTAGTAACTCAGTCCACGTGTTCTTCCAAACAGCCAAAATACAACAGTACAAACTTAACTTTTGTATTATATAGTTTCCTAATTTAAATTACTTGGTAATATTTGGATTGATGCAATACTATATTTAGAATGTGGACATATATTAATAAAATAAAACTATACTAAATTTATACACTTTAACTTATGATAAAAACCGAGTAATTTTTCCAAAATCGAGTGTGTACGTAAATCTACCACTCGACTGTAAGCGCACAAAGAAAAACTTATTTTAAAGGGCATTATAGATATTTTTATTGCTTCAAACCAATAATCCCCCTATGTCCGTTACCTGAATAGTAGCAACCTTTCCCCATCTTTCTTATTTTCGCACAAAGATTTGACCAATACTTTGAATAAAACCCAGCTTTTTGTGAGCGTGTGTATTTATGTGCCTTACAAAATTTATGCAAACGATTTTATGCCTTACTGGAAGAGCATTAAGTCCAGATTTTTTCCAACTCTAAAATAAAAGTTAACCGTTCCAAATATTAACTAACAGTATATTAATTAAGTTTATATACCTCTTCTTCTTGAATGAACTAAAGTAAAAAAAAAACCTATTGTTTAATCTCTACAATCAACTAAAACAATGCTTTAAAAGCATTTTGTGCATGTGATCATCACTTATAATACAAATATTAATCCGTTTATGGAAAAATAAAGAATACTTTACACATTTATGTATTACGAGTCAAGTTCAAGATTGGTTTTAAATGATAAAAAGGAAGGTATTTAAGAAAAGGGCTAAGTGACGATTGAGTGTCAAACCTTAACTCGCCACTATGGTCAGTCAGGACACGTCAGGACACAGTACATCATTTCTTGGTCAAATAACCGCGCCCTTCATCACTAAAACTCCACTAACACTACTCTAGTGCTACCCAACACTAGTCCTTCTGCGTGAACCCTACCTTAAATTCTACCATTGCGTCATCATATGCAATACAACTGAAATTATTTCCCTCCACATAAGCTACAAGAAGAGTAAAGCAAAATGGATATAAGACTGTTTACAAATTTGTTGAGATGTACGGAAAAATACCTCGGATATATATTGAAATTATCGATCTGCGACCCGTGTGAACCTTAGCGCGATGCATCATTTCATCGGACATCTCGTAATAAAATCCGTCTCCCCTTCTACCTTTTCCGAAAACCGGACACTGACCGAAGAAATATATATATATATATATTCTTAACACATTTCTATCGAGGGACCTTCTTTATATGCATAATGTGGTTATGGTAAAATTTCCTATTGAGCCAACTTCCCTGTTTAAGAGTGTGGGGTGTTGAGATATCTACGAAGTCTTTTGTTATTAAGTCCCGGGATGTTCCGGTGTCTGAATTTTAGAGGGAGGCTTAGAGGGACTGGTTTTTTTGGGATGGTCAAAGAGGTGGGGAAAGGGGAGGCAGTGACCTCTCACGTGATCTCTGACCAGGTATGAGCCCGGGACTGTTGGGTCATTTCAGGGATCTTGGGATCATTCTACATGCTACTGGCTTGGTGAGGTCGTGTCCCGATTAGAAATACCATGAATGGCACAGTGAGATTTCTTAATACAAAATCTATTGAGTCTTATTTCTAATTTCAGTGAAGTTGTAAAACTCTTATAAATCATCTACATGATACCACAAAAACAAAAATAAATAAATTACACACGTTATCATACATTACCCAAGCAAATGCAATGAAAGTGGGTGGTCAGTCAGTAGATATTAAAACCCACACCACTGGTTCTGAGGACTAAGATGTCAGTCTCTTAGAGTCTGGTTGGCCAATGATTGGGAAGGTAAGGGTTAAAATCCCAGCCGGAATACTAAGGTGTTTTCTCCTAGCTCTCCCTTCACATATGTAGATACATTTCCTCCCAATTCTACCGTCCTCATCTATACCTCGATAGTGTAGAAAATACGGATCCCCCAGACGGGTGGAAAGTTGCGGTTGATATTTTCCTGTTCAAATATGAGTTTAATACTTTTCTACTCTCGTTTATTGATAATACATCTTAATAAATTATTTGATATACACTTTTACTGAACATATAATAGACAAAAGTAGCCAAAATTTGCATTATTTAATTGCATAAGTAAAAACGTTACAAACATTATCATTTAATAATTTAAACTATTTATTTTTGAGATTTTTTTAGCAAGTTTTATTCTATGGAATGGGATCTTCCCCTTAATTATAGGCAACCAAGTTGACTTGAATATATACAATACATGAGTAGGATGCCATTTGTAGGGAGGCTAGTAACTGATCAAAGGGATCTTAGTTGTAGCCCATCAAGTGCTTATAATAATGTACAATTTGTGTCTTGAGGAGCCTTATTATGAAATATAAAATTAAATGCAGTGGTGTGAAGTGGTATGTTGCCAGAGTAGACCAATCTTGCTTTAGCTGTGTCTGATTTATTCTCATCCATCTCTAAGACAACCACTGGTCACCAAAATTAGTTTTAAAAAATTTAATAAAAAATAAACATTCCCGATTTGGTTATGGATATGGTACAATTAAAAAAAAAAATTAAATTCGTCACAAGTGTTATTAACCTACTCTAAAGGTAAAGGAGGGGGAAGGTATATTAGAGAGAATGGGCTAGTGTTATCACAGACAAAGGATGATAAAACTAAAAAGAAAAACACGTGTGGGGAATCAACCACGTATAAATCAGAGGAATTCAATCAATCTAAATGTGAGTCTAATTAATTCTTGTCGCCCATTAGGGCGCACCGCTCCACCCCTAACCGTCGTGTGAATCATTCCATCCACCTTCCTCTAGAGGTTTGCCCACAACACGCCTCAGGTGTGGAAGCTCAGTTCATCCGGAAGGTTTCTTTCGTTTGTTTTTAAAATCTCATGTAAAAGTTTGTTGTATAATTTCATAAGGTCAAAATGCCATATAAAACATTTGCCTTTTGTGGATAACTTTTCTCCTTTATTTTTAATTAATTAAATCTTCAAGTATAAACACAAAAAAACGTGCTGTTTGATGGTGATTATGTTTGACACCTACTTCCTAAATGTGCATTTTTTTTACCAAAATGGACAGGGAGAATTGAAGAAAGAGCTTACATTTCACAGCTTAAATGAACACCTGTACGCGGGCGGCATGCCGGCACTTAACCAATGCATCCAAGGGGTGTCGGTATGACAGGAGAACGAATTCTCTCCCGTAGTTACTTCCGTATACCTTTGCACCCACAGGCACGGCAAAAGGGGAAAACATATTTTCTCTAGAAACTTAGAGATTTCTGGCATGGAAATTCCACGAGGCACTTCCGCACGTAGTAACACGCCGCACTGTAATGGACGTTGCAATATTTGTTTTAATAAGAAGCATACAATGCAGCTATTCCCCTAACCAGTGAACCGACGTGTCAGGAGGGCTTATTGGGATGGGGGTAGGCAGCAAAAAATAACTGCGGGGTTCGTTTTGATCTTGTTTATTGAGGGGGATCAATTACTTTACGAGTGTATAAATGTGATGTAGGTTTTAGAATTAATTGAAAGAGTTTAGAAAAAGGCCCTTGTTCTATCAATATCCCTTCTTATAACTTCAGCGTCCTGACCTATCTTCGGTATTATAACTCTAATTGGTGTCGAACACACGGCCATCCAGCGTTGCGCGGTTGTTATCGAACTCAGACTTTCAATGTGGTTTGGAGTGTCCTCCTCCGTACTGAACAAGAAATCAAGCGTATCTCCCCACAAGTTACTGTAGCCCAGTAGCTGAATATGTGGAGCACTTCGAAGTAGCCCCTTAACTACTGGCGTCTTTCCCGGCCCCCATATCTAGAAAAGGTATAAGAAATGGATATTATATACTAAAAAAGAGGTGTGTTTCCCTGTTAATGGTTTTGACAATACTCTATACTAGCCTAATCGGAAAAACAATGGTTAAAAATGATATAAACTGCAAAGTTACTGCTTAGGTTTCTTTTGGCCATCCCACTCTGATAGTTTGTGGCTGACTTAGTTTAATGTGGCAGCCTCATGACGCTGGTAACATACCATCTGAAAATATCCCCTCGGTCTTGTTTAATCTCTTTTACGGCTTCTTAGGCACGTTCATACAATTATTATATAAGAAATATATAACAATAATTAAAACAAGAATTAGTGGCTACGCGGGATTGACGTCAAACTCGTTTGGTTTGGTTTGGTTTGTTGGTGACGGGGAAGTCAGGATTGTAATTCTGGCCAGGTGTACTGGTGGTGATTTTTCCTAATCTCCCTCCATTCAAATACGGGTACATTTCCTATCACTTATACTTAAACTAATTTGTGTAGTTAAATGTGGAGAGCGTGAATGTAATAAGATGTAGTGAAAGAACATCTGAAAAACTACGAACCCGCCGCTTCAGTGACCGAATGTTCTAAGGCGTCACTTTCGTGTTAGACTGGCCTGCTGATGACGAGAAGAGAGAGAGGTACGATTAACAGTTGGGTCTACTGAGGTTTTTTTTTTTAAATAAATTGTTTCCCACTAAACCTCCACTCAAATGTGGGTAGATTACCTTTAACACGGTTCCTTCCATATCCCTACCCCATTATAGAAATTACTTTATATTTGTATAACCTGAATAGGTAGTAAGTAGGCCTAGGAAGCGCTGATAAAAAACACTTTAAAAAATTGGGATTTAAACGCTTGTAAGTTATCAAGATGTTCACGAAAAAAAAATGGGGTCAAACCCTGCGAAGGGTTGTAAGCCACTGCTCTGGTAAAACAATCTGGCCCTGAGTTATTTCTGCTCGTATTTGGTGTTCTTTTTTAATATTAGTCTATGGTAAGATTGTTTTTAGATTATAAGCTATATTTTTATTGATTATGTGTGCATCTGTTTTATTTATCCGTATTTATGCACAAGTGAAATAAATATGAGAAAGGTAAAATTTAAGGAAAATATTTCAAATTTGCGTGAAGAGATAGTGTTGAAATGAAACAATCTAGGAAATATCCACCTCAGTACACCCGACCGGGATTCGTATCCTGATCTCCTCGTCGTAAGTAATCTAGTTTATTGCGAGAGTAATACCTTAGCATATGCGAGCACCAAAAAGGGTAGATTTTGATTCCCTTTGGCTTAATGCTTGGTTCTCCAGTTTGAATCCTGGTAACGTTGACAAAGATAATTACTATTTGAATTTAGGTTGATCCTGTTGTTTAATCAATACATTTAAACATACTAGGGATATGTGAGTAGTATTAGGCGTGATATGTATATTATTTGTTTGGAAAATGAATGTTAAATATACATTTAGCCCTGTCTGAGCTTAAACTGGGACCATCCCGTACTTCGAGTTGTGCTCTAAGTACTTTGTCTTAGTTCCGTGTATTATTACTTGTTGAGCTTGCACAATTATGTACTAACTACGCTAATGAACCAGGGATGAGGAAAGTTGAATTTAGAGGAAGTGTACCCTCATTTGCGTGTAGGGAGAATGGAAATCATCCAGGAAAAAACCACCCTCAATACACCGGACCGGGTTTCAAACCCTGTTCTCCCCTTCTTCAGCAGGCTAGTCTAAGACGAGGGTGAGACCTTAGACATTTCAGCCCCCGAAGCAGGTCTCTAAGTACTTCCTCGCTGAACTTCTCCGTACGTGTGAGACCTACTAGAATATTCCAGTGACCATTGGTGACAAACATCCCGTGAAGTCCACACGGACCCAACCATGGGGTGGAAACTGAAGTGAAACTAACCCCATACTTCTAAAACCACCCCGTAGTGATGGGACCCTTCTCTCACCCTCCAGGAAAACCCCTTATCTCCCCCTACCCAACCCCTATCCTACCACCGCAGTATTAATATTCACAAGACGTGCCCAAATCCACTTGGAGGAGAAAGGGGGGAGGGGGATTTTACATAGTGGGGAGACTTTTACTGGCAAAGTACAGTATGTTTACTACGAAATCGACCTCCACCTTATATAGGTTAGCACACAATTTGCAAGCGTGTTTCGTAGCTAAAGTGTAGTACTACGAAGGTCAAGTGGTTTTCAAATCTGAAAACTCAAGTTGGATCCCAAATATATATTTCATTAGAGTCAAGATACATGTTTCTCTCCAACAAAACTCAAAATTCTGAATTTAAGGGGCTTTAATTGTTTTCTTTTGGGCCGCGTCTTACTACCCGGTCGGTAAATACTAATATTTATAGTAATAAGGGTCCTTCCGTTTCTTGGAGGTATCGTGATAAACCATTTATAAATAAATCACCCTGGCTATGCCCAGCCAGGATCCAAACTCTGAGCTCCTCGTCACCAGGATATCAAATCAGATGAGGTTGTATTCTTAGTTATAGTAATAAGTAATTAAACACTAAGAAGATTGCATGATAGAGGACTGAGAAGTGTTGCAGACGTTTAGAAATCCTCAACTATTTAAGAAGTGGCTTGATATTTTAAAATATTTTTCTAACCAAAATGTAGGCAAAAGCTGTGACCAGTTAAATAGTGTCAATTTTAAGTTTAAATTGTTTAAGCAAAATGTATGATATGACTGATAAATTACATAAAATCCTATAAAACAATCACACACTATCTTAAAATGTTATGTTGTGACTCTTATCAAAATAAAATAGAGGAAGGATAAAGATAGGTTTATAACCTTTTACTTTGATCTCAGACATAGAAATGTTTACGTAAGTCATCGTTGAATTTAAAAAAATCAATAAATAAAATTTAAAGTTCTAACTTTCTAACTCGTCAAAAACCCGCTGATAATTTTCGGCCTACATTTAGTTGAAAACAATATTAAAATATATTTAAACAATTTCTTAAATAAAGTGGTATTTCTAAAACGTCTCAAACGCGTCTAAGGGTTATAACGTTTTCCCCTCTTAAAGTGAGTGAAAATTTAAGTTGGTTGGTGTTGACAGGGAAATTGTAAGTCGAATCTCAACCGGGTGTGCTGGTTTATTTTCTCCAAACTATCCTACTCATCTTTAGTGATTATATAAAATTAAATTGATATTAAAATACCATAAAACTTTACCAATTAGTTAGAGCTATCATTGGCAGTGGATGACAGCCATTCCCAGGGATGTACTATTTATTATAAGTTGTGGGCTACAAGGCAGCATCAATGCGGAGCCCGAGTCGCCAGTTATAGCGTTTCGGATATCTCCAAATAGCAAACAATCTCACACATCCATCACAAACTCAACCTTAAACTATGAGTGACTAATGACCCCAAGTATGAGATGATTCAGGCCTAGAGTATTTACGTATTAAGCTAAAAGTCCTGGGTTCAGATCCCAAATGCAAGTATCATTTTTCAACGATATTTA
This sequence comes from Timema poppense, assembly GCA_902141375.1. Taxonomy (NCBI): domain Eukaryota; kingdom Metazoa; phylum Arthropoda; class Insecta; order Phasmatodea; family Timematidae; genus Timema; species Timema poppense. The sequence continues at coordinate 32,120 of CABFOV010001196.1, forward strand.
AACTATCATATACATTTAAGAGTCACTTTTTATACACATACACCAAATAATCGTCGGCTTGCCATAATTTTGATTTAATTTATATTTCTAAGCTATGTCCGACCCTTTTTACCATCCTTGGACTGTACTATGTAAAAGTGCATAGAACCAAAGTAAGGTGGGTAAAGCGACTTCCCGAGGGCAAGTTTCGGACCCTTAATGCTAGGAAGTGACCGGTCTTCCCTACTGATCTCATATGGGGAAGGAGTGGGGGAAAGGGGGTTATCCCACATAAGACGAGGAGAAAAAGAAATGTCCCAAAACAACAGAAAAAAAGGAGCACATAGAATGGACAGTGGCTATTGTTTGAACTGAGCCGATACCGTGCCTGATCGATCATCCCATATTTATCCAGTCAACCACACGTTTGAAAAGGGACAGAAAAGAAGGGGGGGGGATTCACAAGCAGTTTTTTTTATAATATCTCAGTAGACCGTTGTAGATTTTAGATGTACAGTACATTTCTTCTTTTAGCTAAACACCTTTTATCTTTGAAGCCGGTTAGGGTTGATAGTAACTACTGTGACCCCTTAGTCGTGGGTTCGACCTTGAGGGTTTTCATTGCGTTCGTATTTTCAGAATTGCTGTTTTATGTCCCTCTTACTACCCGGTCGTTCCCTTTATCCGTAATTGAGCAGTAATTTACCTTGTAGTAAGGCAGTAATAAGTTAATCTTCTTTGAAAGACTATGGTTGATATACCGGTTAGATCGATATTTAATTTTAACGTGGTGCTATATCATGTAAGGTACTCATGGCTCAAAATTCACTATAAATGCAGTTGATGTATGACAAAAAAAAAGTGTTGTATTTCTTCAAGAACAAAATACCTACCAATACTGGTGGACCCGTGATCTAAAGCGTCAGGCTCACAATGAAGTTTGCGAGCGAAAGGAAAGATTGTATGTCAGAAGTGCTGAGAGTAGTATTTTCTATATGATTAAACGTGTGGTTTACCCATGCTATCCCATATTAATGAGAATTCACTTTTTAACTAAAACCTTCCTTTCTCGTCCTTTACTCTTCAATCAAGTTGTTAATAACCCTTGCTACCCGCATCGGTGGGTGTGCGGGCCATCTGGTCTGGTTTGCTTACCAGCGATGAAATAGTCAAGGTTCATATCCCAGCTGGGTGAACTAAAGGTAGTGTTTCATAAATGATTTTCCACCCTCCGGCCTCAGAAATGTGGCTACATTTCCTCTAAATTTACCTTCCTTATTAATACACTCGTCAATGTTACTATACGAGTAGCTCAAATGGGTAGTAGGACGTGGGGGACAAAAATCTATTAGCCCTTATTTTTAACGTATATCTTTTCTTACGCCTCCTATGAATCTTCTTTTAATCCTATGTTATTGTTTTTTTTTCGCCACGTCTCACTACCCATTCGGCCTGTACAGTAAGCAACTACATTACTTACTCTAATGTGTTAGGATTGAGGAATGTTGAATTTAAAGGAAGTTTACTCGCATTTTCATGGAGGAAGAGTGTAAAAACATTAACGAAAAACATTATAAGAACGACAAACCATCTAACTGTGATCACCTAGTTATTGGCCATTCAATATATTGCGAGAGTAACGCCTTAGGCGATGAGACCATTGAAGCTGGTAAATCATTGGCTTCTTCAAACAAATGTTAAATAATTATATTGTGTCTACTGTTATTTAATTATAATATTCACAGTAAACAATATAATTTTTAATCACACAATATATTTAAACTTAAATTTAAACTAATGTTATGCCACAGGGCCAGTTTCATACGCCCACTACCCATTCCATTCTGGTCTAGATTGGTGTTGTCTTGTATTCAGTAGGTCTATAACACCGCACTTAAGGCGTACTAAGTCTTACTACTAAACTGGCCCATTTGGTTCACTAGCTTTATTAGTGATAAACCTTGAGACCCAAAATCACCCATATAGAGTATCTTGGTATGCCCCATTATGTACATTTGGTCATTTATAACCATGTGGGTTTAGAACCATACAAGTCACATTGAATAATAGTATTGTTTTAAATAAGTTTTTTAGAAACTTGAATATAAGTTTTAACTTTTGCTACATGCTTGGTTGGAGTGGACATGATTTCAACAAGACAGCATTGACTAATGTAAGCTAGGTCAAGACAAAGTGAAGATATGTTAAGACAATAACTAATGGAATCACTTAAATATAATAGTTAATCTAAATACTTCGATACAGTAATGGGCAGTACTCTCTTAAGGCAGTAATTTATAGAACTACTTCAAGATAATATCAAACGAATCTATTTCAAGACGGCAACTTATTTAACAAATTCAAGAAAGTAGCGAGCCAATTTATTTCAAGAAAATAACTTATACAATTACTTTAAGTGTGTAACTTGTTGAACTATTTCAAGATAGTATCGAATGGAAATACTTAGATTATATATGTGTTTTTTTGTGGAGTATTTTATAAGAACCTCGTTTTGTCACAGCTTAACTGCACTGTACAACAATTAAATTATAGACAGCAACACACTTTTCTCCTATAAATTCAAATTTATTCTGATTTTATGTTATGACAACGGTGGTGAACCAAAGTAAGCTTTTCAGAACTACCGTAGATATGTAAAAAATGATATCTTAAAATATAAATAAATTGTATCCAAAGCTACTTTAGATAAATAAGCTTTACATAAAACTAGCAAAAGTATCCGGTGTTGCCTCGGGTAACAACGCAGTGAATTGCGTGAGAATCCTGGACAACGATTTTCTTTTCTTCAATCGGATAGAAAAAAAACCCTTTTCATTTTAGTTCTTCCAATTCGGTTTTTGATGAATTAAATCCAGCTTCGACGTGCAAATGTTTATGCACAAGGGCTACTAATTTTAAAATGTCAGCCCTCTGCGTGAGGTAAGATATTGCTCAACGTTCATGACAGACAATCAAATAAACTCTTAATTTTATTAATATAGATAAAAAACAACCTTTTTTTCAAACATCACGTCTTACTAGACCACCCATCGGGACTATCCAAATAGTTAAAATGTAACAAAATGTATGTGGAAAAAGAGCTGTGAGCCATTTAAGAAATAAATGATACGAGACTATCGCACAAACTTTGCCATTTGACGTATTATAGCTTGGAACAAAATTTAAAAAAAAGGATTTCAGTAAACTACCATTAAGTAATGTTTCCTCAGAAAAATAAACACACCATCATTTTAATCACTTTTTAGTAAAATTGTTAAAATATTTTTAACAATTTCAAATTTTACATAGTCAGTTATTTTTAAACTAAATTAAAATTAGGCTACTTTAATTTGTAAAATTAAAAATGTTTTTTTTATTTATTTTTAAAAACAATTCCCAGTTATGTTGAACTAAATCTGCAAGGCCGTGTTAAAAAAATTCAATTTTTCTAAAATTAGTCACTAGTCACTTTAAATTAATTTATTTTAGAAAAATAAACATACATTATTCGTAGTGTAAATTAGACCTCAGATACCTATACCGAACAAAATAGGTGTAGATAATTTTCAAAAATTTCCCTTGTAAACCACTATGGAATTATTTTTCTACGAATTATTTTGTATAAAATTATTAAATTGTAAATAGTTTAGCCGATACTCGTTTTGAAGCAAATCGTTAGAGCCATTTTAAAAATATTTTAAAATAAATAAATATCTAGTTCTAGAAATTTCACTATAGAAATACTTTATCTTTAGATGAGAATGTAAAAACACCTTAGTACACCTGATTGGGATTCGAGCTTCGACATTCCTTTGACACATTCCGTACTTTCAGTCAAGTCTCAGGTAGCGAATCAGTGTCTTCAAGTCCAAACAACCCAAAAGTTATGTTTTTAAAGAATTATTATGTTAGATGTAGATGTTTCTTATTGAAAGTTTCAATTTTCTGTTCACTAAAACTGAAGTTGAGGATTCATTATAAACGAATTTTTAACGCACATTGAAATGTATGTGAGTTGGGACCAATGAATTAGGTTCACTGTAGCCGAATGTTCACTACAACCGAGTTAACTAAAACCAGAGTTGACTGTACATACATACATGCATACACGCCATTCCCGTATGGGGTAGGGGAAAAACTGTCCATAGAGCTCAAAAAACCATCCGTACTCAATCCATCCTCACTAACTATCTCAACACTTCTCTATCCTTGCTCACTCCCTTCGCTTTAACAACATCCATACACAGAGTCATACATGCTATTTTATACTTAAAACTCCTAATGTTTCTCTTTTTCACACATTCATCTACAACATTTAGATACGTATTACAGCGCCTACCCTTTCTTTTTGATCCACACATTCTATCTTCATATATTTGCTTTGCCCATCATTCTACCACACTTAATCCTCTCGACATGGCCAGTCCAACGTAAGACACCTCTTTCACATTGCCCAATTGGATTCCCTTTCAAACTGCACTCCTTCAGCACCCATTCATTACTGACTCTGTCCCTATGAGTTTTCCCACATACATTTCTTAGATATCTCATTCCAACAGCATTCACCGTGCGCTTATGTTTCTCCTGACAAAACCACTCTTCACATCCATAAAACAATGTTGGCGTCAACACACTTTTATATACTAGCATCTTTGCAGTATTAGGATCACCACATCACATTTTAATCTAGTTTAGGTTTATTTTATTTGTTTTGAACATAATAAAAACGAGCATCCCTATAAGAAATAACACAATGTGAAATTATTTACCTTAAAGTAGGTGGCAACCTTAAATAGTGCTAGTTTAAACGTTTATTTTGACCTTTTAAAGTGGCTCTTTGATTTATCGATCAATGATGGGAACCAGTATTTCATCATGAGATAACATTTTTTGTCAAACAGATATTCGAAAAACTTAAAGATTATCCAACCGTGGTTTATTCCACCAGTAAATTCCCCTTAAAGCTTCTACTTCAACGCTTTCTACCTTTGGAGAATCCCCTTATACCCCATCATTTTCCAAAACTGGCCAGTCCCCAAAACCTCTCACGCCTCCCCGGGTTTCAAACCCAGATACTCTATCGATACACTGCAGATTCAAAGATAATTCAGTGGCTGCGTCCCCGTAAGTCCATGTTCTATACTGAGTGGTTCACGAGAGAGATGTAAGGTCTTGATTTACTTGAATTTCATCCCCATCACTCAGAACAAAAAGGGCTCATAGCGTCAATAGGCAAGTAATATATACTTTAGACTAGAATTAAAATGTATGATAATGTTTTTATTTCTAAAGAGGCATTCCTACTTGAATTTACTTTTAGTAAATATCCATATGTATACCATCAAGTCGATAAATTGATTTGAAACTATTAGGCCGAGTTTTGACCGTTGTGTTAAAATAACATAATTTGATTTCTGGCGATGTCCATTAACCGAACATGGTTGGCGTCTTAACTCAATTAATTATACATGCATACGAACGATACAAATAGTGAATATAATGTAAATATACAATACAAACATATATATATATATATATATATATATATACATCAGAAGTACCTAGCTATATAATCACACAATTTTGACATTTTGTGTGGCTAATTTCTGGTGGGAAGATTTTAGTATTCGGATAATATTATGGTCATAGTTTCATTAATGGAACACAGATTTACACATTAACATAATTATTCAGTAACAACTGTATAGTATTTATTTGTTCGTTTCTTTTAAAATTCAAAGATTTAACATTAATTTATATTCTACAAGTTGTAATAAATAGTGCATCGGGCCACTACCATCTTTTCGGGCTACTGGCAATCTCGGTGGCATGATTGTGTTTGACACTGGCCCATAAAGAGTAGAAACGAGAAATAGAGAGAGTTAGATCCAGCCAAATGCACTGAGGCTGATAGTATTTTACAGCCTGCCTACAGGGAAATTATGGTCAGTTATTTTGTTTATCATATAACTTTCCATTTAATACATTTTATACCTAGAAAATAACATTTTTATTCATGTATTTTTTTGTTTATCAAGTTGTTTCTTAAATAATGATTCGTTTAGATGCTATATATGTGCTACTAATTACTGAATAAGTAATTTTATATTCTCCATGCAATTGTCTCACTTCTACTTACTATTGAACCATAAATTCTATTTTAAAATTACGTTTTCACTGAATTGGACACACAATTGTGTTTAGGGTTTATCCCTACATATATTCTAACAGGGAAGTTAAGCTTATTTTGCTTGAGAAATGTCCAAAAATTATATTTTTCCGTTGAGGGGGTCATAATACGTATGAAAAGTTAACTCTAAGCAGTTAAAAAAATATATATTATGAGAGATTATTGGAATGACATATTTAATTTGTATTGTGGGATCACAACATTTAATGTATTGGAATTTGACTTTTACTGGATTGATTAAAATAAAGAATAATCTCCTCTCTTAGAGCGGCCCCGCGGTACATCAAAGAAAAAGGATGGATAGGGATGTTCTTGTGATTACAAACAATTCCATGTCAGCTTAAAATGTGTTCCTGCAATGGAATAATTTCAACCTTCACATAGGTAGTGTGGTCTTAAGAGTGTTCAAGTGAGCTTTAGGGTATTTTTTAACATTTTATTTCTTATTGCGTAGCAATTTGTATTATCTGGATTAATACAGGTTTTTTCTCTCTCTAAAATAAGCGTTATTAGAAGACCTTCTCTCATATTACTATTGATATTGGTATAAAATATTTATTGAAGCATTAAGGTTCATTTGTAAGACCATAATAGTAACAATAATAATGAAAATCTTGAGGAAGTGGCACGTCAATCTCTTATTTTCGACAATCCCAGGTCCCAGCACAGATTTATTTGATTGCCAAACCCTTCCTTCACCTCTGACAAGACGTGTATTAATCACAACTTGCGAATGTGTGGAGTGCCAGGCCTCCAACGTGATTCGGATCCCATGTTAAACTGTAGGTCCTCCATTTAATCTCACAATTACCCTACCATTACACATTAGCGTAAGTGTGTACAACCCGAACGGGTAGTAAGACGCGGTGCTAATAATAATCGCATTTTAGAACGAAATTTTAGTTAATTAAGAGATTCAAAATGTTTCCTTATAAAAAATTAAAATTGAAAACATGTCAAGGCTTGCTTGAACACGTTTAACCGTGTTTCCTTGCGATAGTATGCCACTTGTGCCCTTGTCGCTCTATATCTCATCTCAATATGGCCTATCTATCTCCACACAAAGACTCCCGTATAGCCAAGATCTGGTAGCGGTCAGCTTCGCTCTAACTCTCTCTGTCTAGAAACCTTCAATCTCTGCCTCTTGTGTTCAAATACACCACCTTACTTCCCATTCACATTCACATTTACAGTGGACCCAAGAGGAGGGTGCTTTGCAGGGTGCATTTTAACCACGAGGTGGCTCAAGTACAGTTGGGTTCACATAAAAACAGGCAGAAGGCCACTCTAAATGAAGTTGGAGATATCTGATTACTTTCACACTCTAGTTTGTATTTATAGTTTATATGAGATTAATTTTCAAACGCTTTATACAAGAGAGGTCATTAGTGCCTGAGGTTGAGCTAATAGTGGAGTTCGAATAACCTATACCTTACCTGATTTTGAATCATGTGAACACTAAATATTCAACCCCACTGTAATTTGAACAAAATGTTTATAAATGTTCCTGGACATCATTAGAAGTAAGCCTACACTATTTTTTAGAATATACATATGCTCATACCACAAAAAGTCGAGGGTTTGACTCTTATAATCCTAGTTATTTTAATAAAATGTAAGCTATGATTAGCATATATAAGATGTTAAAATGACTGTTTTCTGGATGTGTCTGTGAATAGGCTTTTCAAAGTGTAACCCTTAAATTTCTATGTTGAATGGTACGAATATCAGTTTTGGTGGTATCCGATCTATTAGGCCTTGCGTGTGATTCAATCCCCAAAATTAAACAAACCCTTTCCATACTGGTGTTAAATAGCTCTAATAACTGACACTATTTGAATGATAGGTTGTTTAAGATTTCGTAATAGTGAAACCAAATGTAAAATATCTTAAAACTAACTAAAACAACCCTTAAGAATAAAAATACCTGTAGCAATAAATAAAAACAAACTATTATGATAGTGAAAACTGTTAAATTTGTAAAAAAAAAAGGTATAGCCTTTAACGATTTAATTAGGTTAAGGTTAAACATGTGTGTTAGTAATATTGATGTGACCCACTTCGGTGGCTAAATGTCCTAGGGAGTTTCTTTTGCGATGGACTGGACTGCCGATGATGGGGAGATCAGGATTTGAATCCTTGTCGGGTGTACTAAAGATGGGTTATCCTAGATGGGCTTCCAATCTCCCTCATCTACCTCTAAATTCAAACCTCCTCATACTTGACACATTAGCGTAATTAGTACATATGCGTCTTACCCAAACAAGTAGTAAAATGCTATATTAAAAAAATGCTGTTGTCTACAGTATTATTACGGGGTTGAGTCAAAATAGGGCGCATCAATTTGTATTAGTTATTTTAGTATTTCCAAATCTCAATCTTGTATCAAGAAAGTCAAACTAGAGTGTTAAATAGCTTATAAATACACTAGCATATACTTTTCTATAGACTATTTTCACATAAATAAAAGTGTAAGGGAGATCCAACATTTTCTTGCCACAAACTATACTTGGGTGCTCTTTCTTTGCCTGCATAAGTTATCAAGCAGGACAATATGAGAGGAGGTTTTGCCGAGCGAGGAGTGGACTTTCGGTTCTAAGAAGGGTGAGGGGATATTTGCAAGGGATGAATATAGCATATATGTTTGGGGAGATATTTCAAGTTTTCAGATTCCTGGGAACATTCCGTTAAGAAAAGTTATTCTTTTACAGTCCGTATATATATGTGTGTGTGTGTGTGTGTGTGTATGTATATATATATATATATATATATATATATATATATATATATATATATTTTTCTATCTCTAAAA
>CABFOV010001196.1:46334-95263 GCA_902141375.1 Timema poppense
GTAGGGAAAGTGATGACATCTGCAGAGTCTTACATCAACTCAAGTAAGGTTTTGCGAGGTAAGAAACCATCGAAACTAAACTTTGAGATCGTAGATTAGCTTTTCTGTTCTTTTTCAATACAAATAACCATAACATATCCTATATAAAGCTATTTTATTCTATCTCAATGTTTTTATTTATTTAACATTGCGTTTTACTAATCGTTCAGGCTATACGCTTAAGTGATAATTACTCTAATGAGTTAGGAATAGGTAAGGTTTAATTTATAGGAAGCTATCCCGCATTTGCGTGGTGTGAGAGTAGACAAACATTTAGGAAAACCAACTTTGATCTCCCCGTCTTTAGCAATCTAGCTAACACGAAACTAGCGCGTTAGCTAACTGAGATGGGTTCACAATGTTTTTAGGTAAACTTAATTGAAACGAAGCATCATGGTTGAATAATAACATTTTGGAAAAATTGCCATTTTGACGTGGAAATCAAACTTGGGACCCTTGTGTTCAAGTGAAATATCTTTACCGTATTGCAATGTTTGTTTGTCAATGTGAAATAGTCATTCTTTTATCATGATATAAGGTGGTGATCCTGAATGTAGTGTAGTGAAAGATTCGGCTACTTACAGTATGTTGTATTTAAAAAATGACAGTACAAAATGATTTAGTTAGATAAATCTAATAAAACAGCTTAACAAACAAACATAAATTAGATCAAACATGAAATATAAGCCACCTCAGAAATATAGAAATAATGCATTTGATGTAAAAACTAATCCCTAAAACTATTTATTTTTGTGAATAGATGTGAACTAGAAAAACAACATGACAAGCAATACTAAGTTACTCTCATACCTCATTATATATGACATCTTAGTTACGAGATATTATAAGAAAATGTATAATCTATGAAAACTGTATGTGCGTACGTACCAGAAACAAACAAGTCAAGAAGTTAGTCACCATTTCACTAGTAGGTGATGGGATGGATGTAACTGTTCATCAGCGTGTTCTTGTTATCTTTCCAGATACAAGGTTAAAACGTATCTTCCAAGTATTTTACTTAATATGATGTAGCTTCATCATTAATATATATATGTAGATAATATACTAGTTGATCGTTGCAGCGATAGTTGCATATTATCGAGCAAAAACGTGCTCAAAATATTGATATTATATAAATATTGATTATTATTTATATACCTAATTAAATAAGAATTAATTAAAACAAATTATTATTATATTTAACTAAATGTTAATTATTATTATTATAGAATATCACAATTAATAATACAAAGTTAACATTTAATTTAATGTTTTGTAACTGTTCAACTCAAACTATTATTTTCATAATTAATTAAACTATTATATTATTTAATATTACTATATAATATCACAAATAATAATACAAAGTTATCATTTAATTTAATTGCGTATAACCCGAACGGGTAGTAAGACGCGGTGCTAGTAATAATAATAATTTAATATTTTGTAACTGTTCAACTCAAATCTTAACTTAAATGGTCGCTACTCCTAAAATTGAGCTTGAGATCATATTTTTGCTAAAAAAAAATCTTTTGGTTTCAAAGAAAACCACATTATATTTTTTATATAAAAACCAAACAAAAAACTATGCAAACACGTTTCAGGGCAAGAAGCGGGGGACGGGTGGGGGGTAAGAAATAATTATAACATGATATTCCTTGATGTCGCAGTAGCTGGTATAGAATCTGTCCCTTGTGTCAACAATGCTAATGAAATTGTCTTATTAACGGCCAGAGAGTGTTTACCTAGCTTATAATAATGATGTCGTCGGGAGACTTGGAGGAAAGAAAGGGGATGGAGAGGGGAGAGATATTTACATGATTGTTTACCTTATCATAGGAACCAAGACGATTTCCCTTGAGGGTAACGTCTCCGACCGAGTATTTGCAAGACTCTCGCTACCAGCAACGGAAAATCGATATTCTTACCAAACATGTCAAACCTTGTCAAACAAAACAGGATATTTATTATCTGGGTCACATCCTTAAGGTGGGGATGCAGGGGACTTTAATAAAGGTAAGTGTTTTTGCAGTTATTATAGAAAAACCCTTTTCTGACAAAATGAATAAAATATTGCTATATTAGAAATATATAGTTTAATTTACTTCACGTGTTGATAACAACAATGTCTTGAATATCTGTCATGAGCATTATTATTAACATTCGATGGAAAACTTTTTAAATGAAGAGAAAAAGTTGTCATTAATTACAGGACCGCCTTTACAGATATTCAAGAACACCATGTGAAGAAAATTAAAATCTATTTTTATACTGGAGAAATATTTGATTTATTTTCGAACAAAAAAGTTTTGCTAAAACAATTTAAAAAACCTTTTTCTTGTGTCACCTACATCTTTACCTTAAATATAATTACTAAACTATAGCACCAAAATATATAACATATGTCTGATTGATATATTTAATAAATACCACTCAAAATAAAGAAAATAATAATTTTCTGTAATATATATCCTTCTGATAATGATGGTGCTGATCATTGGTGGTTGAGATGGTCTAAGGCGTCAGCCTCCTCCCTCATTCCATCTGTTTTGCCAGTGGTGAGGTGGTCAAGTTTCGAATCCCAAACAGGTGTAGTAAGGATTTTTTTCATAAATTATTTTCCACTTGCCCTTTTAAATACTTGGGTACATTTATTCTAAATTATTCTAACTTCTTCCTCACTACTTCCTCAGGCTAGGCTAGGTAACTTAAACGAGTAACAAGATGTTCTACAAATTTTCTGACCATTTATATAAATAATAATAGGTTAATAATAATCATTTAACGTAAAATAAATAACTGTAATGAAAGCTTACACAGTTTTGTTTGTTTAGATATGTTGCAGTGTAGTAAAGACGTCACTAGGGAGATATTCCCATCCTTGTGGGTCAGAATTATTGGTTTATTGACCTGTTGAAGGCACGTTATTACAGGTTAATTACTCTCAATACCTTACTTCTATTTTATATTACATCCTTTCACATTAAAACTATAAAAAACACCTTAGTAAATAATTAATAAGTTTTATGATCCCACGTCGGCGGCCACATGGTAAGGAAATTGTGGCCTTCGAAGACCAGATGTTGCTTCACAGATTTATCACTAGGCCACACATCATTTTACAGTAGTCTACACTTTTCCAAAATATGATCAAGCACTTATCATAGATAAATAGATCGATAAGATAGATTATTTTTTAACACTATACTTTTTAAATGACATCCGCCTCGGTGGCGTAGTTGGCTAACGCGCTTGTCGTTTTGAAGCTCGACTGCTGAGGACGGGAAAATCAAGGTTCGAATCTCGGTCGGGTGAACTGTGCGTGGTTTTCCTAAATGGTTTTCCACTCTACCTCCACGCAAATGCGGGTTCACTTCCTCTGATTCAACCTTCCCCATTTCTAATCCGTTAGCGTAATTATTACTCTATTATTATTAGCACCGCGTCTTACTACCCGTTCGGGTTATACGCAAATTAGTACTTGAAGCATATAAAACGAACGGGTAGTAAGACGCGGTGCTAAATATTATTATTATTTTAAAATGAAGATTTTTTATTTTAATAAATTAAAATACACGACGTTGGAGAATGTATGATTTTTATTTAATGAAGATACATAATTTATTTTTTTAAATGTATGGTCCACCCCACAGATCATCTTGTCTCTCACTTTAATCTTAAAATAGAGACATTTAATAAAAACTAATGACATTTGTGAAACAAAATAATATACACTATTGTCGAAACACTCCATCAAAGAGCATAAATGTAATAATGTACACTGTTACAGAAACGTTGAGAAAAGAGAAGCATCTCTGTCCACCAAAGATCATAAAATTAAATTTAAAATTTCTAAGTACTCCATAAAATATATATATAAAAATGGATACTTATAGTTCAGAAACCATTGGTTTTATAAAGATATATTACAGATTAAAATATTTTTAATTTTAACAGTATTACAACCCGCCTCTGTAGTGTAGTTAGCTAACGCACTAGTTTCATTTTGAACTTGACTACCTAGGACGGGGAAGTCCGGCTTCAAATCTCAGTCGGGTGAACTGGGGGTGGATTTCCCTAAATGGTTTTTCACTATCCCTCCACACAAATGCGAGTTCACTTCCTATAAATGCGACCTTCCCAATTCCTAGCCGATTAGCGCAATTAGTATTAAGCTTATAACCCGATATAACGGGTAGTAACACACTGTGCCAAAGAACAACAATACAACCTTACAATGATACGTTATGTCGTATCTCAAATGGTGCGGATATAATATAGCCCTAATATAAATTGGAAATTTTTGCTTATGTAAAGTGCCCTTAAAGTTATTTTTATGGTAAAACAAGAGTTGCAATTTTTTTTAATGTGAAATATTGCTTATAAACAGAAATTAATAAAATCATTAGAGCAGATTTTGAAAAAATCTGTTTTGTCTATTTTTGCCTTTCATTAATTTATTAATTTTAGGGTTGGATAACAAATTTCATAAACTCCTCTGGGAAACCCTATGAAAACCCTAGATAACAAGTTTTAACCCAATCGGTAAAATTGTTACGGCTCTAGCCCGAGGTACGGACAGACAGACGGCATCGTTTTTTTTTTCAGGGAGTCATGAAACGTCAACATTTATCAAAATCTTGAATTCAATTTTTTTGATGATCGCAATACTTCTCTCTTCGAGGGGTCAATAGAAAGTTAAAAAGTGCGAAAAAAAGGAACCAAAAACCTCAAAATACTGCATGTGTCTTCAAGGTCACAGGCTCACCATGCCTGGGGTAAGGCACCACGCTTGCAATAGACTTAACTGTTAACGTTGGGAAGTTTGGGGTTTGAATCCGGGTCAAGTGTACTGAGGGTATATTTACATGAAAATGCGGGTACACTCCTTCTAAACTTAATCTTACTCATCCTTTAACATTTAGCATAATTAACACATAGGCGTATAACCCGAACGAGTAGTAAGAAGTGGTAAAAAAAAGTTTTATTAAAAACCTTTTTTTAGATATACTTAAGAAGTTAAATTCATCTGTTAATTTTACTAAATTTAAAATCTAAAATTAAAATTTAATTGCTTATTCAAAATGATTGACATCCCTTTCCATCCAAATAATTATATTAATTTAACATAAAACTGTGTTTAAGTACCAGGAACTCATATATAAAAAAACATTAAAAATAAGTGAAAAAAAACACACTTAACGTTGTAGTGTTAAGATAAAACTAAGGGGCTTTGCTTTGCGCATGATAATTGAGGCTTTATCCAACAACGTATGTAATAGTGCTTAGAACCCAGGTGGAGAGGGGTCAAGCATGCTAGTGATCACGTTTTTCACGAGAGATTTGGAATTCAGTATACTTGCGGACCCTACTTATACCTGCAAATGTGTCGAATGTTAAGTACAAAATGTGAGAAAGTGCGCATTCTCTTCCAGGGAATTTACTACTTGGTTGTTAATTACTGTTTCGTGTCTGACGTCTTCCAGTAGTGTGTCTCGCTCTCTATCAACTGATGGAACATTATTGGAGTTGACATAGCAGAGTCTGTATGTTTTTCGTGTTGGCATAAGGAGGTTCGCCAAAATGTTCCCTTGACAAGTGGGTGGAGAGGATAGAGGGGAAAAGTTGGTAAGTAACAAAATTAGGTTTACTTTAGTAAAGGTAGATCAACACTCCGGCTCATGACGTAAATACTTATATAGATTTTGCACAAAATATTCTAGTTTCAAAAACTTGAAATCGTAATATAAAGCTCATGTGAACCTCACACACTTGTTATTAAAGGCATTAGATACTTTTGGATGTGCTGAGGAATTGAAAATTGATACGCAGCTCCTTCTCACAAATGAAAGGGAAATAAAAATTTGATTAGTTAATTTTAAGCAAAATTGTATAACCAACGATACATAGGCCTAATTATTTAAAAAATAAAACTTATAATTAAGAAAAATAATTCATTTAACTTTAGTTTACACTATTGAGAATAATAAAGAGAAGAATATATTTTTTTCTATTTATATTATATTTTCTATCCAAATAAACAGTAAAAAGTTTATGTATATCTCATTTAAATTAATATAAATTATCATACACTTCTTGATGTCCTAAAATATGGAATTTAGAGAAGTATATTTGACTCTTGACTAACACAAACAGAAAAGTTATAAGCACCATTTAAAAATGTATAAACATACGATTTTTACGAATTATATTTGGAAACTTTAGTAATTATCATTGAATGGTATTTATTCTACACCAAACCAGAGTCCAAATTGTTTATATAAACCTATTTTAAAAGTGCTTAGTTTGGTTAGTATTTTTTAATTCAAAAGTTACTAAATGGAATATTTTCAAACTGGCATTTTAAGCTATTGATAAAAAATGAATATGGTCTGGTTTGATTCTAATATTAAATAGAAGTAGGTCTCTCAACTATATGATATTTTGGGTGGGTTTCCTATGGTGACGTCATCCTTCAGCGATTACTACTATGTAGTAAAATAACTAAATAAATCTAACGGAGTAATATTTTATTATATTTTGACCAAAAACGTTTTTTTATACAACTACAGAAATACTACTGACCTTTAATCACGTTATCTTCCCATCTTAAGTTTTCAAAACGCAATTATTTATTACTATTATTAATATTTTGAAGACAATCACCATAAATCACCAAATAATATCTTCCAGTTTAATAGCTTATCGTGAAAACATATTTTATTAAAACGTTAGTAAAACCGTGTTATATATTTCCTGAATGTCGTCCTTGTAACCGAGATGCTAGAAAGGCCAAACACAGGGCCTGGGGACTTTAATTACATCTCACGCGGCGCCCAAAATAATTGGGTGTTGGTGTCTTACTATGGCTATTATTTAAATTCTTGGTGCTTAAGGTTATGTAGAAAATGCGAGAAAGGGCGAGTGATTTTGCAGAATGCATAGCAAAGAGTTTATTTTTTGCTCAAAATACATCAAATATTGCTCCAGAGAAGAAACATAGTTTAATTTACCTCACATGAAGTTTTTGTATATCTGTTATGAGCAAGCAGCATTAAATGACTGACTTTTTAAATGAAGAGAAAAAGTTGTCATCAATATATTTTGCAAAAAAAAAAGTTGTTATATAAAAACTGCAATAACACTCACCTTTTTTTGCGTCCTCTACATCCCCACCTTAATCTGACTGTGTAAGAACAATTATGGCCTAGATTAAGATAGTGTTTTAAGTTACGTGCTGACTTAACGATTTGCATACAAATTTCCCTTTTAGTACACTTTTAATGTTAATATTAGGGCCTATATTTAGTTATGTATACCTTATGTTAAAATCAATGTTGCATATTTACTTAGTTAAGGTTTAAAACCATAGAATATAAATATACAAAGGTAAAAAAAATATATCACACGGTAACAATTTGTCTTCATGCTGCTGTCGACTGTTCAAATGACCACAGAACCTAAGTCACAATAATTACAGCATCGGTACACTCGTGGATGTTGGCCCCCAAATGTTAGCAGAGTATCAACGTAAACCCTCCCTTTTCCCGACCTTCCATCCCCTGACCGCGAATTAATTACTGCAACCCTGTGACAGTGGTTTGTTCTACTCATTCGAGTGAGGGTTGGGATTGGGGTGGAGTGTCCACCCCACTAATTAGAGGGAGGCCAATTGCGGTCGAAGGGTGGCCGTATTCAGGTCACTTCAATCTTCTCCCGGCTCCCTCCTTCTCACTCCCTCACGCTATCCCTTATGTAATAAACCCTTGTAGGCCCCTATCATCCCCTTGGTAATTTCGTTGATAGCAGGTCAGACAGTACGATCAGCTGTATAGTAGGTACCCGCGGGTATATTCAATCAACTTGGTGTAGAATATTGAACAACGGGTGTTGTTTTAATAAACTGGACTATACAAATAATTTGTTGCACAATATTACAGGTGTTTGTAGGAGGATCGTTCAAAAGTTTGATCAAATAATTCAACAATAATTCTGACTAAATTCGGTACTCATCTACTTGAATTAACATTAGTATATTAACTTAACACAGATTAGCATATACTAAAGTGACATCGCTTATATGTATCCATTATAATCACAGTAGGGACTATAAGCTCTATTTTTTAACAAAAAAATTTCGCTTGTAAATTAATGAGCTATCACCCGGTTCAGTGGTCAAATGGTCTAAGGCATCAAGCTCCTGTTAGACTAACTTAATAAGGATGAGGAGCTTGGGGTTTGAATACCGGTCAGTGCTACTGAGTGTTTTTTTTTCCTAAATGGTCTCCCTCTCTCCTTTCAAGCAAAGGCGGGTATATTACTTCTAAAATGATCCCTTTCTCATCCTACCCCATTTAGAGTAATTATCATTGATGCGTATAACATGAACAGGTAGTGAGACGCGATTATAAAAAAGTTACTTTATTCTTTTAGTGCTAGATGTATTTAAAATGATTAAGAGCGCAGCTTACAAGAAAGCTGTGATGCATTCCAGACGTCAGGAAATACTGTGTTATTTAAGTGTTTGTTTTCATTAAAAATATGGTTCACGTTAAAAGGAGTCCAAAAGCATCAACATATCTTTTTAGAATTAAAAATATTACATTTTAATTTTTTTAAATTGAAAAAATTATTTAGAGCTAGCTCATTTTTATTGACGTTTAATGTGAAATGTTGCAGTTCTGAGAGCAAAGTGAGTGGTTAGAAACACTGATCTAGTCTTAATTCAAATAAATTAATCTATTTTCCTAACAGGGTCACAGCAAAAGACTCTAAGAAAATTGAAAATTGTTTTACTGGTTTTGAAGCTTAATAAATGCCATTCCCATAGAAATTATCTTAGTATAAGGATATTTCCATTTAAAATCAGTGGTTCCCTTTTCAAATGCTAAACACTTTTATGTTGAGCTGAGACATGACCAATTTTAGATATGATCCATTTGTGTAGATTGGTTTTCTGATGCCGCGGGATTGCGCAGCGTGTTTGGTAGGCATGTTACATTAGTGACGTCATACACATTTATCAGGCGTGATCGTTAATTTATACCCCTGGGAAGTTTGACCATAATTGCATTGAACAAAGAAATATGTAACAAATTTTCAACTTTGATTACTTAGTAAAAAATACTAGACAATTGTTTTCTGTAGAGTTTAAATAATACTCAGATCTGCCTAATTGCTTTTATAAAATTAAAAACCAAGAATTTCACCCATAAAATATACTGAAAAGAGAAACAGTAATTTTACTAATTTGGAATTTCTGCTTTTATTATACGCCTTCTATTAATCTGACTCCCCTTATGAACACTTATTAAGTACATTTATATGGTGTTATATGAGAAAATTGATTTATTTGCACAGTTACAATGGTTATTTTAAATAAAAAATAATATATTTACTTTAAGAAACAGTTTTTAAGGAATTTTCAAGAAGGTATAATACATTTTCTTTTGTAATCATCTGCATCTAGTTACTATAATTGTTGGTTTACTAAACTATAGCTTAGTAGAAGTTACTTTGTAAGTGGACTATGTATTTTTATTCAACAGTATGAAAGTCATTGTGTCTACACAGGTGGGCTCATTAAAATTAAAACACACACTTTAATGAAACGACAGTCAGAGATGCTGAGAGGTATATACTCACCTCACACCAAGGTTCAGATGAATTACATACCGACTGAATAAATAATGAGAGACAGTCTAACCTTTCTTGTGACACATTTACATAATACTATTGTCTAAAAGGTATTCATTTCAATAAAATAAAAGGCTTTACGTACAAATGAACCATCCAGAATTCAATAACAAGGTTAGGTAAGTTGAGGTACCTGTTCTATTAATTTAATTGTTAGATCGCCCAGCTGGTTTATACAATACACAACCCTTTAAATCAACCTTAGTTTTTGAGAACGCAACAAGAAATTTAGCTTGGAGATAGTAAGTGTTGCTTGTAAGCAAGACACGAAACGTTTAGGGTTGAGCGGTACAAAAAACAACTTGTGTGCATACGCGAACAATTCCTTAAAGAAAGATAGTTGGCAGTTAAAGAGGCCTCTTGCCAGAGCGTTGAGATGATTTATGAACGTTTAGAAGTCCTGCGTTATTTAATAAGTCGTTTGTGTTTTCAAATTATTATTCACGCAAAAAATTTAGGTGGAAGGTACTAACATAGTCCTATAAGATTAAGAACCTTACACTTTAAATTTTAAAAGGTGAACTTAAATTATATTCAATGAAGTTTCACGCGAAATATTGCAGTTTTGATACCATTAAAGTACCTAGAAACGAATCTATCCTTTCTAAAACAAATAAATTATTTTTTAATAGAATCAAAACAAGACATTCTAAAATATTTAAGGATTGTTTTGAAGCTTTAACACTGCCATTCCCATAATAAATATCACAATAGTATAAGATAATTTTTCTTCAAGTAGGCGGTGCGTAGAGGAAAATTGGAAAACCAGTTAGTAAAAACTACCCCCAGTACACTTCGGTGGGACTCTTAACTCCTATCTCCCAGTCACCAGCAAACCAGACTGTTTGTTGATTTTCTTACAACTGGTCAATTGAGTACCTCTTAAAAATTAACAAACATATTATATTGTTTACTGACAACAAGCATATTATTAGGGATGTTTTGTAAGTATTTATAATATTGATCAAGCGTGACAGCTTCAGGTCACATGACTTGACGTATGAGTACGCGAAAGTAGATATAGTAACTTTTTATAGCTGCCAGAGATGTCCATTCGTAAACAAATTATGACATAGATGTGTTTGAAATCCATTCCGCGTGTTCATTGGTAAGAATACCTCAGCAGTATTCAGCTTCCTCGCCAAAACATGTAAATTGTTTGAAATAAGTATCTCATGAATTAACCGCGACTGAATTTCAAATTAAATCGCATACGATGGAGATGTTTTACTTGCAAATTATGGAGCTTTTTCTTAATTTTGACAATTATCACCCGTTTTAATTTAGTTAAGCTATTTTCAGGATTTCCCTTAGCAGACGTGGGACAATGGGCAAAGTTATTTTTATGGGGCCCCAGTTATTCTTCCCTAGCCCCATAAAATAGTTAAAAACTTAATTTTTATTTGTGTTATACTAGTAATTTGCAGTTATATATCCATTTTCAGCCGCATAAGGTATCAAGAAATGACCTAAAAGGTAAAAAAAAAAAATAATTAATAATTAATGCTATAAGACATGTTTTTGTACATATAAGAGTTGATTTCTTCCCAACCATTCATTCGATTTTCTTCATCAACGAATTTGATATAATTATATATAGTTACAAAGAACAACTTTCTTAAGGTTGGATTAAATCAATAATGTGCTCAAAGGTTATCGTGATACATATCCACCAATGAAAGACAAAAGCAAATAAGTGAAGTTAGAACGAAGAACTCGATTCACTTGTATAATAAATCCAAACACATGATTATTTTTTTATTTGTTACTACACTCTGACAAAATTTGCTAGATCGCTTATATAAGGAGCCCTCTACTATACGAGCGCGCAAATAAAAATTATTCGCCCAACAACTTTTTTTTTTTTGCCCTGTGTCCCCAAATCACGGGGATCTGTGCAGCCACCTTGTTTGAACACCCTCTAAGGGTGGCCCTGGCTATTTTAGTTGTTAAATCACAGATAGCCAGCATTGAAACTAGACCACATGAGTAATATATTGTATACTATTTAAGAGCAAGATATGATTAGAGCCCACCAAATGTTTTCTCGTTCTTAATAGATATTGCAATAAAAGTTTTGACAATATTTAGAAGTGTAGACGCACAATATGATATAGAAAAATAAATAATATTAAAATATTGTTATTGTTTTAGCTCATCCTCAATATAATCTGTAAGTTAAGACATTTGAATATCATATCTCCCGCTGTTTTTAAAGTCAATATCATACTACTCATCAACAATGATTAGCACTGCTGCGACTTGTGAAATACAGAAGTGCATCTCATCACTATCAGCTTTCATAGACAATGCCTGTCAACGGGTGTTTCTTAATATAGTTTATAGACATATTAACTGGAGACTTTAACAGCCGACTGAGACAAGAGTATTCAAAGCTGTTTTCTTAGCAATGTGTATTACAATCCGTTCGGGTTATACGTCTATTACTACTTACGCCAGTTAGTTAAGGATAAGTAAAGTTGAATTTTAGATGAAGTGTACCCATATTTGAATTTAGGGATTTTGGAAAAACCATTTTGAAAAAACAAAAAACTCTCTCAGTATACCCGACAGGGAATCGAGCCCGTCTCCCCGTCATCGGCAATCTAGTCTATTGCGAAAGCGTTCAAATATATTCACTACTAAGCAGCCTGAAAATAATTGAATGACGAAATAAACGTAAATTTACAAAGGTGTTTAAATTAGTAGCAATGTTCAAATGTGTGTGGCGTTTTTTCTTGTATTTGCGTATTTTTTTTCAAACAAACCTGGGGTAGCAATCCTATACTTACCCTTGAAATACTGTATATTGCAAATTGAATACACGTGTTTAAATATAAGGTAGGCCTAATTAACTGTATGATATGTTTACATGAAATATCAATAAACAAATGGAGGATTTTTGAATTTTTAAACACTACTCCTTGACACCGGACAGAGGGTTGATATGTTCACATAAATATAATAAAATGTAATTACATACATACATACATATATACATACATACATACACACATATACACATATACACATACACACATACATACATACATACATACATACATACATAGATACATACATACATACATACATACATAATGTCATTCCCTTTCGGTGTAGGCAAGAAATTATTCTGTACATAGATGAAAAAAAATCGGTACTTAAACCATCCTAAATAACTTTCGCCACAATTCCCAATCCTTGCATACTCATTTTGATTCTACAACATCCATACAACAAATCACAGATGCTCTTTTATTCTTAAAACCCTTAATGTTTCTCTTTTTCACATATTCGTCTACAACATCTAGTCATGACTTACATGGCCTACCTCTTCCCCTTACTTTTGCTCTACACACTTTACCTTCATATATTTGCTTCTTCATTCCACACCCATCCTTCTCAACACGCCTAAGGCCAACGTAATACGCTTCTTTCAAATTTACCTTTTGGATTATCTTTCAAACCTTATTCCTCCAGCACCCATTTATCACTGGCTATGACTATAAGAGATTTTCAACATACATTTCTTAGATATCTCATTCCAACCATTTCCACCTTACTTTTGTGTTCCTCCTGACAAACCCACATCCATGAAACAATTTTGGCGTTAACACACTTTTTTATACTGCCATATTTACCTATTTCGATATCTCATTATTTCAATAGTCCGCATACATCCAACTACTTTCTTAGATAAATTTACCCGTCTGTCGATTTACTCACCTATCCTTCCACCAAACGTGACAGCTTTAGCATAACTTGTGGTGCAAAAAGATTAAATACATGTGAATAGGTTTTCAAACTGTTTAGATACCACCATTCATGTAGTTTTATTATTTGTGGACTTTCAAAATGTTTACAGAACATTATTTAAATGCCTAAACAAATCAAATACAATTTTATAAAGCATTTTCACTTTGTATTTCCGTGTAAAAATCGTGCTGCTACCTTTAGAAGACTACATATTAATTTATTTATCGATAGTGCTGTGCTATAGATTACGCGTACAAGATTTATAGATCAAAAATATAATACATCCATCTCTAGAGTTAAGTCACTATTACCTTCAACCGTCTAACCAACTCTAAGATAGTTTTTTGTAGATCCGAATCCCTTCAGAATCTTGGCACGTGGGTTAAATGTCAGGCTTATATAGTTTGTTATTTATATGGAAAAAAGACACTTGGGCACGGGAATACAACCCGAGTTCTTGGTGTGCTAAGTAAAAGTCCTGGGTTCGATTCTTGTGTCCAGGTGTCATTTTTAAATTTAAAGAATATGATATTTAGATGTGGCTATAACCGTTTATTAATCAAATATATAATTATTAGGGGCTAGAATACAGGTTGGGTGTACTGGAGGTGATTTTTAATAAATGTATTTTCACTCTTATACACACAAATGCATTTACATTTCTTCTTGTTTCTTCCCTTCTCATTCCTACTCCGGTATAGTAATTAAATACCTAGTCAAAACGAGTAGTGAATCGTAATGTGGATGTGGAAAAGTGCACTTTCTTAACAGTTTGCTTATATCGGCACACGACTTACAAACTATCTGACACAGCACCGATTTCCCCGGCTACCAACTCATCAATGTTAAATATGAAGGATTTTCAGTTAATTATCGGACCCTTTTACATGTTCTGGAACTCAACTCCTTATAAAACAGCTTTGACTAAATCTACCCATATGAGCTGGTTAAGTTTGATAATGTTTCTTCTGTAGGTAAAGCAGTCAAGGCAAGACGGCACGTAAAACTGAACAACCTTTAAGTGAATTTCCCGGTCGGTCTCTCGGCTGCGGATCCAGCGGTACTAAACCATTGTGATGTCAATCATTGCGGGTTGAGTAATGACTTGTGTTCCTGGGATACCAAACATAGCACGCAACACCTCAAACATGGAAGAACATGATACAACATTCCAGATGCTGCGGGAAGGGGGGGAAAAAAATCATATTTAGTTGAAGAGCGTAGGGGAATTATGAAGGTGAACTTCACACACTCTCAGTACACATACTCCTCCCTACCTTCCCCCGAGAGCCTCTTGAATTTGTCATAGGTGTGTTAAGATTGAAGTGAGATCCATAGGTCTGTTGTAAATGTACTTTTGATGATTAAAACTATATATTTGTTCTGCACCCCACACGTTTCTCTGATGGTTTGGGCTTTTCAAATAAAACCGTTTAACGCATCTTGGATAAACGTCTCTTTTACGTACTGTATATAATTAAAAAGAAAATATACGTCCCAGATAAAAATGCCTTTATTAGTTACAAAAGTTATCACGTTTCCTATAAAAACACCTCTATTAGTTATAAAAACTAGAATAAGCATATCTCCTAGGAAAACGCCTATTATCTACAAAAACAAAAAGTGTTCACGCCTAATAGAAAAACTCCTCTATTATGGATGAATATAGAAAGTAAACGCGTTTTATGTTAAAGTGCTTCTATTAGCTACAAAAATAAATTAAGTATTCTACAAAATGCTTACAATAATTTTAAAAAATCTAAAATTTACTAAGAATATACCTCTTACTTTACTATTCATATCAAATCATTTTACGAAAGTCATGAATGCCAAAGCGTTCCAAAAAATGTGTCAGTAAATTCTCAAATAAAAATATCTACATCGGTATTTAAAGATTCTCCTCTTCATTCGAAACAGACTGATATTCAAATTATCAAACAGGATAAGGTTGGTATTGGGCCACCACTCTTTGCTCGTTGGTTTGTACTGACTAGCCTTCAAATTTATTATAATTCTTTCAAAGGCTATACCTTATATTTTTGGATATGCCCATCACGAATACACCATTTCAGTCGACTATTTTGGTCTCAGTACACGCTATTAAAAATAATAATTTCAAACTTCTGAGTACACACCGAATATTACTTCATGCAATTCATATGAGATAATAAAATAGTTTACAACTCCCATTCAATATCGCTAAATACTGTTCTGTAAATAGACGAATGACAATCAAATGTATTTTTAAGCATTCCAAAACTCATTCTCAATTCGTTCTCGTCTGCCCACCATCACTCCCATTAACCAGGCACACAGGGATAAACGAGTTGGGGAGGACGATTTAATTAGTCTCAAGGGGGTTTTATGGTATTGGCCGTCGTAAACAGTAAGATTTTAAAGCTGACTCGCCAAGTGGAGTCAAGACGTGCCCGCTGTTCAATACCGGGTGTTTGGAAAATCAGTAAATATGTGAGTTTGAGAGACTATACATTTATTTAAAATTCACCTCGTCAACGTGTTCACTATACTATATTTGTAATAGTACCACGTTCTAGTATCTACTTGGGCTACACGTCAAGACCTAATGAAATAATTACACTATAGTGTTAGGGATGAGGAAGCTTGAGTTATAGAGGTGTGACCGCATTTGCGTGAAGGAAGATTGTAAAATCCATGTGGAAAAAACACCATAAGTACACGTGACAGGTATTCGAATACCGATCTCCCCATCATTAATAGATTTGTCTACTGCGAAAGTGAATCCTTAGACCTGTGGTTCTTAAAGAGTGTTCCACGAAATTATCAACGTTATGCTAGTGTTGACAAAAAAGATTAAGAGTAGGTTCATTCAATTATAATTTTATCAAGTAGATAAAGGAAAAATGTTTTTTAAATCTCTAATAAATTTAACTTTCCAAAGACCGAAATAGCGTGCATACAACCAAAAAGTTGAGTGATTATTAATGTGAAACATGAGCTTGTCGTTTCTTAAACAACATTTCAATTCATGGTTTAATTGATCAGGGGTTTCCAAACTTTCTAGACTGACGTAGCCCTTGCACCAAAAAATACATATTGGAGTCTTCATAAAAAATGTTCACACTAATATTATAGACATCCAATAACAACAGTTAATTTTTACCGGTATAAAAGTACAAAGCAAACGGAAAAGATCACATGTTATGACTGTTCCTTTGGTAAAAAAAAAAAAAAGTCCTTTGTTCAGATTAGGAAAATTGTCGCGGAGAACAGTTTGAAAAATTCTGCAATTGAGGACCAACACACTCGTTTTTCCTGTCCAACTGAGAGAAGTGCATGAGCATGGCCGAGTCTCCTGTAATTTTGTCAACTTGCACATTCAGTGTGCCGTGTGGACTCACGACAAAGAGTAGTGTGCCGTGAACAAAAATAATTTGAGAAGTACAGTCTTAGATCACGCGACCATCAGAGCGGGTTCCATTTATATTAAATAGGGATTAATTATTAATATTCAGCACGCTGATAACAAAGATTACTAATTATTTTTAAAAGGATGGTATAGTTTCAATTTCAAAATATAGCTGCACTAGTTACATATGCTCCCTTGAGAATATAAATATTTGATAATACTTAGTTATAGAGCCGTTTAGCTGCAGATCATTAACACTCCCTCCCCTCACCCAAACTAGCAAATCCAGTGTGGTTTATCACTAAAAAACATACCACGCGTCAACCTAAGAGAAAAAGAGACAGAGGATGCGAAACTTCATTGAATACAAAAAATAGCTTTAGTGCATTCAATCTAGAATTGAACCCTGACCTCTAGGATATCAGTTAAACACGCTAGCGCATTAGCAGCTATGCAGGTACCCGTCTTAACGAGCGTTATCAAAACAATTGAGTGGCTTATACGTGCATCAAGCATCAGATAAGAAAAAAAAACGACTTGCATCCTTGATTGTTAGCATCTTCAACGTAAAAACAACAGAAGAGCACACAGCAGATTTTATCTGTGAATAGGATTATTTGTAAGTTGTTTTACAAGAGATGTTCAACCCCCTTCAAGGGAATTTGCTTCGAATACCAATGTGGCCAAAGAAATGTTTTTATATGAAGTGAAAACAGGTGTAGTTTGAATGATTCAAAGGTAATAAATGCAGGTCCAAGCAGTGATAAACTTTATGGTCTTAAGCATTAGAAAAAAAAACAATAATTTAAACAAACACATAACAGTATTAGTTTATTTTTTAAAAAAGCAATAATACAGATACAAATTTAAATTCCTTATACAACTCCAGAGCCAAAGTCAATTCTTTTTAATATAGACCCTAAAAGTGTATTCTGGTGGGTCCTATATGTCATAAATGACAACTCGAGGCCAGAACATTATTTTTCAGTAGAGAAGAAACCGCTATCATTCCTTCTCTTTTCCTCAACCCTTTAGAAGTGGTCAGTTCAGGTCAAGCCGAGGTTAGTTGGACCGCAATGCCCATAAAACAGTCTGTAATAGGCCCTGCCTGGTTCAGTCTGTAGGCAAAAACTTCTCAAACCACCTCAGTTCTGGTGTAAGTGTAGTTTACACAACACCACTCGTTTGAGTTTTTGGATGTGTTTCAATTTAGTCTGAAAGCCAAATACGATTTTGAGAATATCAGAATCCTTTAACATTACATGTTAGTTTTACTGACAGTTCTTAATCAATTAATTAGTTGAGCTAAGACACGGAATATTAGTGGCCTTATCTTACGAGCAAGGATGTGGAGGGTGGTTTAGGAAAATATAACTACATTCAATGAAGAGAGATGATGGAAATACATTTGTTAAATTATAAGTTGAAAACCTTTGGGCCAAAATTCTAACCCTCAACTCTTCGTCAGTAGTGACAAAGGGGATGCTTGCCAAATGCCTCAAACCGCTAGCTAGAGATCTGAGACTGAAAATTTTCCCTATATTTTTTCCAGAAAATTTTTCAAACAGAAACATTTTCAATTATTATTTCTATAAAATAATTTTGGCTGATTAAATGGATAATATTTATAATAATGATATAATAATAGTAAAAATAATAAGTGGTGGTGATAGTAGTAGTATTAGTAAAGAAACACCTGCTTCGGTGGCCACAAGGTCTAATACACTACTCTCGCAATAGACTATACTGCCGATGACAGGGAGAGTTTGTTTTTAGTTAAAGTTCATAAAATAATGTCATCACTTTGAAATTTTAATTTTTTATTTCATTCATAAATTCATATATATATAAATGTGTGGAGGCCCCAGGGCGTTAGCCTCTCTCACCCCCCCGACTCCACCCACCTCCCTCTTAAATCCAAGCCTGGTTATTCTTAATATGTTAATCACAATAATTACGTATTTCGATAAATCTAAATTAATACATGTAATATTGATTTAATTTTAATATTCACGTCATGTGTAATAATAACCTCATCATATAACGTTGGTAGGATACGAACCTACCTGTTGCTCGAATACAAGACTCTCATAGTTAAACGCCCATGAATAAGTAACACCCGCGTATAGAGATACATTGATCCGGTCAGAATCCAAACCTAAGTTTTCCGGTGAAAATACGTCACGTACGATTACAAACAAACTAAGAATATAAATATAATATCTTTAACATATTTATAATTACGGATTTTACAGGCCCCTAGCACATATGAGATGTTATTAACGTCTGGGATACTTGAGGTAAAACTCCGAATCACTTTACCTCGTATGTTTTCATTCCAATTGAGAAATACGTTTTGATTTCACTGTGGCTAGAACAACAATTTACTATAGAGGGCTGAATAAATTTTAAGAACAATAAATCGAGAGTTGGACTACATTCTATGTCCATAATTTCAAACTGGCGACTCACAATGCCTTTTTTTGTGGCCCACAAATTTTCTTTGAAAGGTAATCTACTCTAGTGAAATTGACGTTTCCAGCCAGAATAGGAAAGTTTTGACTTCCGTGAAATAACGTAAAGAGTAGGAAGTATCAAATATAGTATATTTTAATCGTAAAATTCCATTAATGTGTAAACGTGTATAAATTACCACTTCTTATTTTACTCGCAATTAAATCCTGCTCTCATTTTTGAAAAATTTGACAAAAACCATCCGATTATGATGAAGCCCACCACTATATTTGTGGATTTTATTGTGGTCCTAAACACATACTTGTGTGTAAGACTCTAGGCCATTAATATACCATTTAATGAAAGAGGACAAACACAATTAGGCCCTACATAAGAATAGATTTTTGACCTTACCAGGAATCGAAATTGCAGCCCTCAATTAAGTAACTAGACGTGCACCTTTATATGCGTGATTAATGGAGAATTTATAAAGAGTTAAAATATATATTATTCCAAAATTTTATTCTTTAATTTTAATTTTTTTAAATTACAAACCCCATTACAAATTATACTAACGAACTTGACCGAGAGTAGTCAATAACAGAGTAAGATATAATTTCACATTTTTAATCTTGCACTACACCACCAATTAAACTATAAATACGTCACGAATGAATGTGCCAACCTGCAGTGGTATATCACAGTTATCAGCACTCACAGCACATTCAAATACTAATTACATTAAAACGTGATTCAAAGAAAATAATCTTCTGTATGCTATGTTTTTATTAGAAGTAAAATTGCAGTGGACTAATTTTTACAGTAAACTTGTGTCACATTCATATTATATAGTTAATTTATTTTGCCAGGTCATTTTGATTCATTAATAAAACCAGTTTATAAATATTTAAGAACCGCATTATGTAACTTTATGGCTCATCCGAACGACAGCAATTACCCCCTTGATTTAAATCATTATGCAGGGAAAACAGTTGTCATTCTAATGAGCTTAATAATCTTGGGGCTACATCAGATTTAACATCGGATGTGCTGAATATTTTACCAAATGATAATTGCGATGTAAGCTATTAGTGCTATTAATAATTTATTAACGCTGGTCATATTTATTAAACAGATTTACAAGAAAATATAAGATAAATTTTACAAAGATTATTATTTTTTTTCATTAAATCAAATTACTAGCTCCATGGTTCACTTGGTTTATGGCCCACGTGTAAATTATTCCCTATGGTTATGTATGAACCAATTTAAAAACAAGCGGAGCGCTTTATATTATTTTCCGGCCAGATGTTTTAGCAGTAGCGAATTTATTTCCTACTTTCCTTTGTTAATAGGTCCAGGAATAACACAACCCATCTATTTTTTTTAACCTCATCATTTCTATTTTTGAAAAGAAGATGTTTTCTTTTAATAACTTCGGAGACAAACTTAATTATTTAAATAAGGTTTTTTTCCTTCTAATATTTTCTTTAATTGTTTACTACCACGATTAGAATAGAAAATAAGAAATTGCTAGTTTAAAAACAGTTTTAATTACTGTGCGGAATTACTTTTAAATTAAAGGGGCTTGTCCAGAACGCATTCAAAATAGCATATGAATAAGTTTGTATTTTTAGACTTCCGGCAATAAAAATAAATACATAAAACCTGACTTTCATAAAAGTTTGTGGCAAAAATAATAAAATCACACATTTTTATCACCAAGGCACTCTCAAACTGTTGAAATTGAACATTTAAAAAATACTAATACTATCCTTAAATTAGAGTGTTACACCCTCTCTACGTCTTGTTATTACCTCGACCATGAGAAGGTAATAAAGGGAGAGGATATAAACTACATAAACATAAATGGAATCTGTAAAAATACGTAAATTCAACAAAGAGTAATTTTATTCAATAAATGACAAAAGCGCAGATGAAAACAAATGGTCTCATTATATCATAATGAGTTCTGTTGGAAATCATACTCGAAGTAAACAACTTTACGACATTAAGTTGTGCAAGTATTTAAATAAAAAGGAAACATGATATCTATCACAAAATTGATAGATCGGTCTATATGAGACAAAACTACAGAATAATTATTTAAATGTGTTACAAAAGTTATAAGGGCCTAATGGGCACCTTGATATTGTTCAAAAAGTTTCGTTATGCGCAGAAAACGATATCTCAAATTTAAAGAAAAGTAAATGTTGACGAAATACATTACAAACTTTACATAAACGTGAGAGATTGACTACCAGACACAAGCCAATCACCCACGGGACTATTCGACCTGACAGAATATGGGACACACAGTTCCCAAACTAAACAAACAAACTGAGTTGTTCAAAAGGAACTTACGTTACAAAGTTATAATAATTCAAGTTTCAAAAGGTTATATCTCGTTACGTTAATTCTAACTAAATATGCTAATACCAAAAGTTACAATAAACAAAAACGGGAATACTCTGCAAATTCAAACAAATAAATATAAATCTGACAACTTCTAATTATTACGTAACCCAAAATATATACGTGAAAAAGTACAATAAAAAGACTAGCGCCCGAGCGGCGACATTTAAATTTAAGTAGATGATCAAAAAAAGAATTTAATAAATTTTAAAACAGAATATTTTCTAAGTTCGAAGATTAAAGAAAAAAGTTAGAGTCCATAACTCCACTCGTCTAAGCGACGAAATACGAAACATTTACAAGTCCTTCTCCTAGCCATTGCCCAGCTCCATGGCAATGTCCTGTCGTAGATCGTCGAAGGTAGAATAGTCTGTCTTTACACTGTAGCATAGCCATTATATAGGGATTTTCATTGTTGTTATTGGGAAACAAAACACACGCGGTGACGTCACGATGCCTGCAAAACTTGTGGATTTCGATGAACGTTGATCTTGCTCCATTGGAATATAGTGGATATCTCCAATCATACGATGTTTCTAAGTAAGTTCCTCCAGTGTCCGCCAGAGGTCAGCAACATAGTTGTCTTCTAGACGAAGTAGATAATCGTAGGTTCATTTCACTTACGTACAGCTGTAGTGCCGGGACGCGCTGGTAAATTCGCCGGCCTTTCAAGCTCCATCCGCCGGTCTTGGTTTACCGCGAGTCGTCCAGCCTAGCAGGTTTCTAGAGACAGCATATTCAAACGGTAAGTACGTGGATATAATATATTTTACATTGGTTTGATACGAGTTGTGAAACATATTGTCCAGCATGGTTATATTATTTCTTCTTAGCCTACAAGAACTACAACAGCGAACAATACTATTGTAGGGATCCTAAGATTAATTGAATTTTATTGGGGCGGGTAGTAAGAATTGAAGCGTCACCTCCATTAATGTTCGTAGTGGGCGTGGTCCCATTGTAACATTACACATCATAATGTTACAAGAGGTTACTATGCTTTACTCTGAATTGAGAGTCGGAATTTAATTCCCAAGCAAAAACACATTTTTTTATAAAATATATTTTCCGATCTTCTTTTTAGGCAACTATGGGTTTATTGGTTTAAAATTAATTGCAATCAACCTGTTAATTATATTAGATCATTTATTTCATTATCAGGCACTATTATTATTATTATTATTATTATTATTATTATTATTAGCACCGCATCTTACTAGCCGCTCGGGTTATACGCACTCACGCCAATGTGTAATGGTAAGGTGATTGTGATGGAATGGAGGGCCTACAGTTTAACTGTGGGATCCGAACCATGGCATAGGCCTGGAATTCCACACATTTACAAGTTGGGATTAACACACGTCTTGTCAGAGGTGAAGGAAGGGTTTGTTAATCAGATAAATCTGTGCCAGGACCAAGAATTGAACCCCAGACCCCAGCATAGAAGTCCAACACCTTACTCTTAGACCACCAGGTCACCATCTGGCACTAAATAATGTAATGTGTTTGTAGAAAATACCTTCCTCTAGGAAACACCTCTCCTGGTTGCTGGTGTTCCTCCATTGGATTGTAGTGACAACCAAGTATTTCATTAAGGGCCAAAAGGTGTATTTATTTTTAGCTTTCCCTTTACCATTGTTTAATAATGGTTTTGCCATTTCATCCCTACCGCCTTAAGGGGGAGGAGGGTTAAGGGGATTCGAGAAAACGTCAGTGTTATTGCGGTTTTTATGGAAAAATAGTTTTTTGTCTAAAATAAATAAAACATTGTTCTAGTAAAAATATAGATTTTAATTTTCTTCACATGGTGATAATAATAATTCTTGAATATTTGTCAAGGGTGTCCTTGAATATAATGAGATCTTTTCCTTCATTTAAAACTTTTCTTATCTAATGCAGCTATTCTCATGACAGATATTCAACAAATGTTGATAACACCATGTGAATAAGATTAAATTATATGTTGGTACTGAAGCACTCTTTGATTTATTTTGACAACAAAATTGTTTTGATATAAAAACTGCAAAAACACTCACATCTTCTCGCAATCCCGACATGTCCACCATAAGGTCTGCTCCCACTGCAGCGCAGAACTGCACAGCCTCGCATTGTATTCGTTATATTATGTATCTAACTTACACAATTCCCACCATAGATCAGAGCACTGGTGTGAGTGGGGTAACTTAGATAAAGGGCCAGTTTCATAGTCAAATTTAGTACGCCTCAAGTGCGGCGCTACACTAAGTACATGACGACACCTACCTAAACCAGAATGGAATGGGCCAGTTTCCTATGCGAGAACGGCCCATTCCATTCTGGTTTAGGTAGGTGTCGTCTTGTATTTAGTGTAGCGCCGCACTTGAGGCGTACTAAACTTGACTATGAAACTGGCTCATAATGTAAAGAATAAAATCGCGGCGGCGCGCAGAGGCGTGTGGCGCTGAGCCGTGCTACAGAGGAAGACAACCTATGGTGTTTTTTTAACTATATCATTTCTAGTAACTTTTTTTTAACTTTCCTTTGTATTTAAAATATTAATGGATATTTATGTATCCGAGGTAATTTAAACCCAAATAATATAAAATGAACGCAAACAGATTTTTCTTTTAATCGCGCCCAGTGCCACTACATGTCCTAGCTATCCGCATACTTACATTACGATATTGGGTATGAGAAATGTTACATATTTAGAAAATGTACCCGCATCAAAGTTTAAGGTGAGGGAGAAGCCATTAAGGAGAAACATATCTATTTTAGCACCAGGTCTGGATTAGAACCACGACCTCTCCTTTACCAGTAAACCGGTAAGTCAGATGAGACTGATCTCTTAGTCAGTGTGGCCATCTATGTGAGTGAAAGGCAAACTAAGGTACAGATTAGGATTATAGCCAGAGGCTCTAATACTAAAAACCTCAATAAACACTATGCATACTTCCTATGAATAAGTTAATAAAATATGTGAGTCCTCAAAGTCTTGCAAGAATCATCTCCATATTAGGACAATTCTCGAAACTGGGGTCACGTGGACTAGATGTCAGGCTTATCTAGTCTGGTTTGCCAGTAATGGAGAGATAATGGTTCTATTACTAGTCGGGTGGGCTGAGGGTAGTTTTTTCTAAACTGTTCTCAACTATCTCTGCACACAGATGCGGGTACATTTAATCCATATTCTACCTCCCTTTTCCTACTAAATTATTGTAACCTTTTTAGGTTGGCCCAAAAGTGTAGTAAAGACACGGAGCACTGAAAACCATCTTATTATTTCATTTATTGATCACTAGCAGAAGTACCCGATGTTGTCTGAGGTAGCCATTCAATTCGCAACGCTTTTCTTTCTTCAAACCGGCAGAGAAAAAATCTTCATTTTATTTATTTTTACTTAATTTTTAACAAATTTAAAAAAAAACTAATCTAATATTTAAAATTCCAAATTCTAGGTGTACGTGTTTGTGCACAAAGGCTAATAAATTTTAAATTTCAGCCCTCTACGTGCGGTAGATATCTCGCAACAAATTCTTCATTTTATTAATATAGATATGGTCCGCCAATTTCAAAAATTATTACCCAAGCCTAAGTTTATTGAGGATCCCTTCAAAGTAATTTACGACTTTAGAAAGAATGAGCTGCATGCTCCAAAGCCACAATGAACACTGAACAAAGTCAAGTCATCGAAGTATATTTTCAATCGTCCTTCATGTCGAGGATTGTGAACGAAAACTTTTTTTTATACTTATCACGCATGATAAAACTTAACATTTAAAGTGATTTCCTTAAGAATTTTAAAAAAACGCCACAAAAAAGTACAGTCGCAATCAAAGTAAAAGATAATCGTTAAAAAAAAGATCTGGACACTCTCTCTGGTGGGAGTATCGTCAAAGATGTTTTTTAAGGAAACGTTTATTTTGTAATTTCTTTACAGAGGAGTTTTAAGGTGTTGTACATCAAAATAAGTCTCAACAAATAGACGGGAAATTGGCATGATCTCTACCCGCAATAGTTAAAGATGTAAGTCACGCAGCAGGGTGGACTGTCTGGGACGAAGAAGTTTTGGTTCGAGTCTCGATGGGGTGAACTGGAGTTTGTTTTTCACGTGTGACTTATTAGTGTGATTTTTAACTCTTTCTTCATGATAATGTGGGTGCACTTCCTCTAAAGTGACCTTTCTCATCCCTATTATTTAACCAAGCAATAAATAACCACGCTGTTAAAATAATTGTTTTTTTTAATACAAGTCTACAAATGGGTAACTTTGTCCCGCAGTAGAATATTTACATTGACAGGCGTGATGATTATTGATGAGTAAGTCAAATGAGAAAACAGCTGCCATAATATTTTCTAACTTAAGCTTGTATGTTCGTATTCCAACAAGAATAGAGATGGCCGTGGTATCTCTTTGGCAAGTATTGTCTTGTAGTTTGGTATAAGTTAAAGTTTAGATGTTTTTTATTATTTTTAAATATTTCAGAAAAATCTGTTTTGGAAATTAAGTTTTTATAAATATAAATAATAGAGTAAAAATATTATACTACTAAAAAACCCTTGAAAAATTATATATAATCTTATAATACAAATTGTAAGAAGAATTTAATTACATTTAAAAATACTTCATCGACTCAATAATTTCCTATTTAAAAGTGTCAAATGATCAAAATAACATTGATAACATACTAATAATTAGAATATAAAATGTGAGTTGGTACATAGATGAGAGTATAAAACTTATTTAAAATTTAAATTATTGTATTATCTCCAATCAAACTAAGTTTGAAAATAGTTGTATGTATAAGTTTAAAGGGTTAAGTTTAATGAAAAAGTTGAAGTTGAATTGAAAGCTAAGTCTTATCCGAAATTGGCATCCCTATACTCCTTTGATAATCCATATCAGGTGGAGAATCCTGGAAGATATTAATCCGACATGTTTCGGTACGTCATTTTCGTAGCATATTCAATGGAAACAGTAAAAGTCGCTGCGTGGATCACGATGTGTTTACATGACTAGAAGATGTAGTTTTGTGTTTGAGAAGTATTTCCATGTGGATTAATTTTCCTCGGGAAATTTTATTGAGTGCTTGTTGGATGTTTAAGGGCAACACAGCATACCCAAATATCCTTAGAAGAACTTTCAGCTCCCCCGGTGAGGTTAAACGGCCCACGAACACCCCTTGGTCATGTTACAGTATGTTTCAAACAGAGGCTGAGGACGGTATGCAAGGTGGAGGCTAAATATTTTTAAGTGCTAGTGTAGTCATCTCAAATCATTAGTACCCACATTTATATGCACTTAGGCTAAGACATTTACTTTTTTCACGATCAGACTCTACAACTTAATGACCCAATCTACCGGTCCAAGCATCTTCAAAAGCAATTTAAGTTCAGAGTAGTAAGGTTTTTTCCCAAACAAATAATTCCTGCTAAGGGATGGCAGCAAAATATCCTGATTTTACAATAGGGCTTCAAATCATCAACATATCAATCATAGAAATACATTTCAAATTGAAACATGTTTCATCGTCGATGGGAAACGAGTCCTGGATTCTATTTACATACGCATCTTCTATCTCACTGTCACAGTATCATAACCATATTTTTAAAACCATTTGTAATTCATTTAGAAAAATAAAATGGACCATTGGTTGATTAATTTATTCAGTTAAAATACCTTTTCATGACGTATTTAAGGTAGAATGCAACTTTAAAAGTTTCAACCTATAAAAATGAACTTACAACATGCCATTGTTTCTTTATTTTAAGATACACATTTATTTTTGTACAGTCAACTATTTATTTGGGGCATGGATGTACCTAGGATGAGACCTTCGAAGCAGCCATATTTCCAACACATTCCTGGTACGAACCGTAAATCTTTATAAAGGGGAAAAGAGAGGAGACAGACTAAGCACAGCAGAAAGAACGCTACAAGCTCCACCGGCCGCCGTATACCGGGCTCAATAAAACTCAACTTCTAGTAACCATCGCTTTTATTACAAGTATCAATAACCGAGAGAATGGATATGATGATGATGCAGCACTTGTGACTAGGACATGCGTCTTACACCAGGACACGTCCAGGATATTCAAGGTCAGGGTCTAGTGCACTGTGAGACAGGCATGATAGTGTAATACAACCCTTGAAACAAGGACATGCGTATTACACCAGGACAAGTCCAGGATATTCAAGGTCAGGGTCTAGTGCACTGTGAGACAAGCATGATAGTGTAATACAACCCTTAAAACAAGGACATGCGTCACACCAGGAGACGTCCAGGATATTCAAGGTCAGGGTCTAGTGCACTGTGAAACAAGCATGATAGTGTAATACAATCCTTGAAACAAGGACATGTATCTCACACTTCTTACCTTTCCAGGACATTCTAAGACCAGGGCAAATAGTCTTGGCTGCAGTATGTTAATGAAAAATTTATTAATATTATTAATACCATTAAAAGTGGTTAAAGCTATTAATTTAATTGTTATAGTACCGTAATGGTCCTAAGCTATTGTGATTCTCTTATCATTTGTGTCACGCACACTTTGGCATAATTTAAGGAGACGTATAACTCAAAAATTCAAAAGAAAAATTCACAAAAGTAGGAAGGGATTTTTTAATGTCCATTGCTCTCAATTATCGTAACCATAGGCGAGGCCAATGTTATATAATAGTTTGTGTATCCGTTCTTAGCACGGGGAATCTCTAAAGTAGGTTTGTTATTAATTTTATGGTAAATAAAATAAACCACATGGAATAGTAATCAAATCTTAAATTATTTTAAAATATTAATCCTTTATTGTTTTGGATTGTGATATAAAACGCGTTAGTAGGCTGACTAATACACAATGTCAAAATATAGATATAATCTTAACATATTTTAAGAGCTGACATTTCTTTTGAAGATTAAATTTCAATTTATCTATTCACAATATTTTGAACTATTACTTGTTGGTGTTAATAAAAAATAAATAAAAGTTTCACTGCATTAATAATTGGTTGTTAAAAGAGTTTAATTAAATACAATCAAAGATATTTTAGCATTTTTTTAACCTCATTTACTCCGTTTAACCTTTTTAACTCGTTTGACTATTTCATCATGTTCCCCACTTTGACCCATTTTGCCTTTTTTTTTCATTTTTAAGCCTTTTTTTATAATTATTACCCTCATTAAATTATTAATTAATTATTAACTAATATATTTTTCCTTACTGCCTTTTTTCCCCTTTTTCACTCTTTTTACACCCCATTAACCTTATACCCAATTTCCCTTTTTACCCCTTTTGACTCTTANTCATAGTATATGTGTTGTGAATAAAATTAGTGGTAGTGGCGGTAGTATTATTGTTTATATCTCCCGTTAATTTCAATATTGATTACTATCACCAACTCTAGTTGATGAATTGTCTAAGGCAGCGGTTCCCAAACTTTCGACTCACGAACCCCTATCACAAACTTCTGAGTTGCATGAACCCCCTGGTAAATATCCATAGCCACTCATTTAATTGTATACCTAATTTTATGAAACTTAGTTAATCATTGTAATCAAAATGTTTAATAATTTTAAATTAACCTAATATAGCTCAGTAGGTACTTTAGGATACCCCACCAAATATAATTAAATGATATTGAAACCACTTAAGTAAGTGTTTAAATAACTATACATTTATTTTTTAAATTTAAACTGAAATTAATTAAGCAAAGTACTGTAGTAACCTTTTCTTATCTTTACTGTAAAATTATTATCATATCACATGTTTTTTAAAGTTCTACTGGAAATTGCTGTTTTATCATAACTTAAATACCCTACTTTAATAAAAAAAATCCATTCCCATTTAAGTTTCAAAATTGTTAACAAGTTTTAACACGTGACTTAGAAGGATGCGCTTGCTTTGGATGGCACAAAGATTTAAGGTCAAGAACCACAGACGATAAATAAAGTCTCAAGTCACTTTCAGTACTGATTTTGTTTCTATTTTTTTCAAATAGGCATATAAATAGAAATATTTATCGCTCTAATACGTATAAGAAAATGGTAACAAAGCTGTATTAGCTTTATTCTTTAACACTGGGAACTTCTCCTTTAAACTTAACCAGAAACATATTAATGACAAAGATTTATAGCTTTTCTTTAATTCAAAATCAGTGGAAATTTCAAGGAGCCGCTATTTTTCACTCACGCTTTATGTAAAGGATTTCAAAACAGTTGTTGCTTTCAGAGGATTGCGAATCCAGTTTTTATTATTGAACATGGCTGGGAAATATTCTCTGAAGGGTTTTCCGAGTCCCTTCAAGTGATATATAATCATATTCTTAACATTTTCGTCCAAAGAAAGCTGATTTTCTACCATGAAGTCGTGAAGGGTATCAAAGCCCTCCGTTTGATTGCTAACTAAACAGGTTTCCCAAAAGTTTTTTTTATGAATGACTCAATACGGCCTTGCACAATAAAAACGTTAATATTTGACCCCTGAAAAGTTAGGTTTGAACTGTTATTTTTTTTTAGAAAATGTCAGCCAAATAAGCCAAAGCCTGGAGCCACATTTGATCTTGCATGCACTTTGCTTAGTGAAAGGGTAGTAAGACGCGGTGCTAATAATAATAATAATAATAATAATTAGTGAAAGGGATGGTTGATAAAAAAACAAATTTGTGTTTAAG
This sequence comes from Timema poppense, assembly GCA_902141375.1. Taxonomy (NCBI): domain Eukaryota; kingdom Metazoa; phylum Arthropoda; class Insecta; order Phasmatodea; family Timematidae; genus Timema; species Timema poppense. The sequence continues at coordinate 76,730 of CABFOV010001196.1, forward strand.
TTTAAACAATCTTTTAAGAGTTCTACTTAAAGATAATCACCTTACTTCAGTGTGAGACGATAAACAGTTGTAAATGCTTCCCATTTCCCTACAAAGTGCTGAAAAAATCCGCCATTACAGAAATATTTTGGCGAACCCCTTGGAAGATTTGACGAATCCCCGGGGGGTTCGTGAACTACAGTTTGGGAGCCACTGGTCTAAGATGTCACTCTCGTGTTATACTGGCCTGCTGATGACGGGAAGATCTGGGTTCTAATCCTAGTTGGGTCTACTGAGGGCGGCTTTCCCTATATGGCTTCCCAATCTCCTTCCAAACAAATGCTGGTAGATTACTTCTAAAATACTTTCTTCCTAATTTATATCCCATTAGAATAATGATCATAATATATGCGTTTAACCTAAACAAGTAGTAGGCCTAAGATGCGGTGCTGAAAAAATATTTCTATCAGATACACCATTATTCCCTGCAGTAAAAAAAACCCTCCATGGCGTCAGTCCTCAATCAAATCATATCAAGCAAATAGCCACCACCTGTTGGCGAAGATAGTGCTAATTTCTGACCATAGAGGGTGTCATGTGATCGTCACAACGAGCCCTCCAGCCATTAATCTCAGTCTTATAGACCAGAACCGCTATTTTTTGTTTCAAGTAACTCTTTATTTGTACTCAAGAAGCTGAGTTGACTCCGTTCCAGACCCACTGCTTCACAGAAAGCGCCAGGGATCAAAACAATATATATCGGTGAAGATTATTGTGATACATTCTCTCTTTTCTATTTGAGTGTCCGACAGCTGAGAACATCCAGTTGGAGTAAAGACCCCGAGTTAGATTCCTTGTACGACTGAAAAAGTATCAATGTTGAAATGGGTGCTTCCTCTTTCAGTTATGACTTGACGCTGGGGGACGGAGCGTCGTGCCTCTTAAAGTTAATAATAATAACACTTAGCATGGTGTCTTACTACCCATTCGGGCTTTACGCTTAAGTACTTCGTGCGTTAATGGGTTAGGAATTGGGAGGTTGAATGTAGAGGTAGTGAACCCACGTTTGCGTGGAAAGAGAGTGGAAAACTATTGAGGAAAAATCACTCCCAGTTCACCCGGACGAGATTCTAACCTCGATCTCTCCGTCCTCGGCAGTCTAGCTCAACAGGTAACTAGCACGTTAGCTAACTACCCACTAAGGTAGTTCTTAAAGTTAAGATCGTCTATAAATCATGTTGGTTCAAAGATTGTATGCTAAATACCCATAGTAAAAAAACGTGAAGGTTTGAGTAGAAGGGGTCTAGATTTATCAAATTAAAAATGAGCTAGGATATGGTGTCGTTAATTTAAGTAATTCAAATTTAGCATGTAATATGTTTAGTATGAAGACAATTTTAGAAAATACAAACATTTATTTGTGGTCCACATTGGTAACATTTTATTTTATTAATAGTATTCTTTCATAATGGTTTTTTCTTTCAAAAGCGACAGTCGTAGAATACATGACTAAACCTATAAATGTATGCACATTGCTTTAGTAGCTCTTATAAATGTTAAAAAGTCCCTTCACAAAGAAATTGAACTGTAGGCTTGTACTGAATGTCTTTGCTCAATCTTTAAGAATATGAATAATGTTGGCTTCTTGTTTATTAATCTTGTGAGATAACCACATGTGTTGCCTTTCGATAGTTATAGTACAAAGGTCAAAATAAACTTACAGATGTGAATAAGAAATGTGTTCAATAATATTGTCGCTGAGTACTAAGTTCGCATTAATTGTTCTTTCAACAGACGTATTTTTCATTCCAAGGTTTCCATGAAATATGTTTCGTTCTGAACAAAAGTTAGTTTTATTTATGAGCATTCATGACTTAAGTTGTTATTTCCTATAATTTTCTTAGGTGTGAGGGGAAACTATGAAATATTAAAAAAATATAAATATAAAATTTAAAATTAACTTTGACTTAAATTTATTCTATGGATCACTAGAAATATAAAAAAGAAACATGCATGGCATTATACCGCATTCGGACCATACAGACCGAGTAACCACCATCTGGTGGCGATGATAGTGCCAACATTTGCAGATAAAGAGTGTCATAACCTTCATCACCTTAGCATAATGAGCCCTTCAACCATTAATCACAGCTTTCTAGACCAAAGCCAGTTCTATTTTTATCTAAGTAGCTCCGCAATAAATAATTTTGTCCTCACGAGGCTGAGTTGACCTCGTTACAGACTCACTGCTTTATAGAAAATCTAAAAGCACCAGGGATCGAACCCGGGACCTCTGTATCTGTATCCAGAAAATCTGACCACTAGACTACATACTTGGTCTAAAATCTAAAACAAGGCTATTTTCACTATTCCAATGCATATCTCGAAAGGGAAGCGTTGTTTCGTAAGAAACATGTTTTACCTGGAAAATGTTCCACAACTACAGTAGCCCCATGGCTTCTTTGATTCTGACTGACAGCCAGCATTTAGGTATATACCTAAATTTTGACTGTCACAAGTGACAGCTGCTAATCACATGTTTTTTCAGATCATATGATTCATCGTAGGGATACATAATTTGGTCTGGTAACTTTTCAAAGCCGTCATTTGTCAGCTGTGAGCTGTCACTCAGCACCAAAGAAGCCATGGGGCTACTGTAAACATCTAGGCCTTTGTTATTATTACGGCAATAAACCAGTGACAGTATTGTCACGACTGTAGGATTCGTGACAGTGAGCTATAACTACTCTCACGACAGTATCCGTTCACACCCTGGACTGAAATCAATGTGATAGTGTGACAATGGAAAGCTCAACCACCGTGAAAATGACAGAAATTGTGGAAGCTGTTGCTAAAGTGTTTGAAAAACTGATTGCTATTGAGGTAAATAGACGTACAAAAAAAAAGTGGATAAGAAAATAGCTAGCACGAACAAATTACTTTAGTGCATCAAACACGCTGCTAAAGGAAGATCCTCGATCGTTATGCAATTTTCTTCGAATCGATCAAAACATTTTCGTTGAACTGTTGAACCAAGTAAATTAATGATCAATTAAATTTTAGTTTAGGCTGTGAGAAACGCCAATATTAGCTTGGCACGACAAGTTTTTTATTTTTTTATTTTGCACCGCGTCCTACTACCCGTCCGGGCTATATGCTTAAGTACTAATTACGCTAATGGATTAGTAATTGGGAAGGTTTAATTTAGAGGAAGTGAGCCCGTATTTACGTGGAGGAAGAGTGGAAAACCATCTAGGAAAAACCACCCTCAGCTCACCCGACCGAGATTCGAACCTCGATCTCCCCGTCCTCGGTGGACTAGCTCAACACGACTAGCGCGCTAGCTAACTATGCCACCGAGGCGGATGGTGCAACAAGTGAATGGCTCACTGTCATGGCCGTTGGTGGAAACACTTGTTGTTTTTTAACATCGCGTCTTACTTCATAGGTACTAATATTAACCCTTCGAAGTCCGGTGTAGATATTAAGGCTACGTTGTTTTTTTGTGTTTGATATTTTATAGCATTTTCTATCTTTAAAAAATGCCAATGCTCAATGTAGCCCAATTACTTGCTAGAAGAATTTTAAAATTATATTAAGAATTTTTTTTGTAAGCTATTTACAGATTTTAAAATATATTTCTATAAAAACATTCTTAGAATATTTAATCTGGCAAGAGTTGTGCTAATGGTCTTCGGTATTAGAAAAATAATATTTAGATGGAGTGCACCCGCATTTGCGTAGATGGAAGGTGGAGAACCATTTTAAAGACTACCCTCAGTACACCCGACCAAGATTCGAACCTCAATCTCCCAGGCATTGGCAATCTAGTCTACTGCGAGAGTAATGCCTTAGAGCATACGGCCGCTGGAGCGGGTGGAAAAGCTGTTCACACGGTGCAAGTGACCGCGGTAGTTGACGGCATCACACTGTCCTACATCTAAAGGATTGTCAACTTCGGTGGTCTTGGCTTAAAGTGCTCACCTCAGGACCCGATATTCGTGGGATCAAGCCCAGCCGGTGTCGATAGATTTCTCTTGAGCGATAAAAATCCGTTGTACAACTTCCTTAGGAGGGGCAAGTAAATTTATTGTGTCGGTGCTATGGCGTGTGTGTGTGGGTGGGTGGGGGGTGGAGGGCGTAATATGCGTACTAATATAACCCATGTGCTTAGAACGTACACGTTAAATACTCCAATATAAAAATTCAAGGAAGAGCTTTTGGTTTCCAAATTGATATGCTGAACTAATCTGTGGTATGACAATTAAAAGTCTTTCTCTTTACAACGAGGTGGTGTGTTTACATCTGTTGATATATTTTTTTTCTCCTGCGTGCTGTTTTCTTTTTATTTCAGGGGGACTAGAACTTTCTCATACGTGCATTCGCTGTGTTTTTGAATCTTGCCCTTGGACGGTTTTAAACTGAATGAGTGATATATATCAAGAATAATAAATTATCGACAAATCCATGTTGACAAACATAACTCGCTGCTAATGTAAATGATCCTTATCTAACTTGTTTCCCAAACAAACATTTATTGGACAAGCTGAGGTGGTCTAAGCTTCTGGTCCCACACAGGTAGACCCCAAACCCGATAGCAATGAGCACCTTAACTGCATTCCTATCAGGAAAATATGGGTAAATTATTAAACATTGATATGATGTATTTACTTCGATCTTTGTGCTAGGACTACTGAATGATATTTATGTGTTTTTATTAACAGATTTAGTCGATGATAATATATAAGAATTTAAAATAATACTTTGTATAATAAACATGGCATGTTCGCTACTAATAGGGCTACTTAATCTAAATAAAGAAGCAACGCTTCAATAATAATATATGTTTTTAAGGATCAAACAACACATTTTAAAAAGGCAATACTTTTTAAAATAAAGATTTGTTTGTCCCAATTTATCTTGAACCAAATTCCTCAAACAAGGAGGAAAAATTGATATAATGTGTACACCAAATTGGCAAAATGTTGCCGAGATAATTTATATTCTCTTTTTTACTAACTAACCCCACTTCCCCTCCTCACCAATGTTTTAATACTGTATATTTCAACAAACAGGGACAAAACAGACACTAGATTATAAAGCCAGTAATAAAGGTTTAAGTGAAGAGGATGGGGGAGGGGGAAAAGAGGCAGTGGTGAATAAAACCTGTTTCTTGAAACTAAGTTGAGACCGTTTTTCTTAGACGTAGACGTACCGCTACGAGTCTCGGAGGCTGCTGTATGGACCACAGTGACCCGTCGTCTTTCTCACGGCTCTTGACCCCAGCAGAGGTCATCAGAGGTCACCATGGGGCACGTGCTGCTCTCTACAGGTGACCGCCTAGGGGTTAAGTTCAAGGTCAAACCGCAGCCTCCCTTTTTTTTTAATACTTTATCTAGCTTTGTGATTCTAGGAAATATTTGGGAGCGTATTAATACCATTCATTTCACTCAAGACATTGAAAGCCTACCTTCTTCATCTCAGTAAATTAATCCACTTAGCTTATCAACCTTTAAGTTGTTTTTTTTATTAAAAGGGCTTAGAAGCAAAGTGAATTAAATAGCTATGTATTCTGTTCACATGGAACGTAATTAATTCAACCTCTAAAGTTTATGAATGTTAACTAATCATTGCATCAAAACGTTCACTTTGTCTTTTCGAACATCAACTGTATAAACAAACTAACTAACGTGTTAAAAAATATATTTAAAATGAAGAGTTTATTTATCTATATGTCTATGATGAGTATTGTGCGATATTTACAACTGGCAGAGGTCTAAAATTTAAACATTAGTAGACCTTGTGGACAAAAATGTGCACTTTAAAGAAATAATTTTTAATTTTTTTATTATATTTATTTAAAAATATTTAAAAATTTGATCGTAAGAACTAAAATGAAGAATTTTTTTTCTGTCTGTTTAAAGAAAATAATCGTTGCCAGGGGTGAGCATGCAATTCACCGTGCGGCTTACAGCGGGCCACACCGGGTACTTCAGCTAGCAAATAATAAATGACACCCACTTCAATGGCAAAATGGTCTTAAGGCGTCACCATCGTGTTTGACTGGGCTGCTTTTGACGGGTAGATTGGGATTTGAATCCCGGTAGGGTCAACTAAAGGTGCTTTTCCCTAAAATGGCTTCCCACTCTCCTTCAACTCAAATGTGGATACATTACCTATAAAATACTTCCTTCCTCATACCTATCCCATTAGAGTAATTATTATAGCTGCTTATAACCTGAAAAGGTAATAAGGCGGTTTGATGAACTAATAATATAATTATAGTCTTATAATAAAAATAGCTGCCGATCTTCTAACGAATGACATTTATTTGAGTCTAGTTTTTGTTTATTTCCAAATTAACCTCTTTCTTTTCTTATTCATTTGCAGCGAGACTTTAAAAGTAAAAACAAAAAAGAAGAAACTCGAGGTATTTCGACGGCCACTGTTGCATTCCAACAGGTTTATTTCTAAACGGTCCCTGTAACAATGTGAAATGGTGACAGCAAAAATAAAAGAAAACAGATTTTTGGGAAGCTGCGGTCTGCTGCAGAATAAAGAGATATAACGACCTGGATGCGTACAAGAGCCACACAAGAGACAGCCACCCACACGCGTCTTTTGCAATGAGATTTATTTTCAAACAATTCTTCTAGTGTGTCCTGGCGAGGAGTAAAATAATCATATACCAACCAAAACCGTCATCCCAACGTTCTCATCCAGAGGCTTAGAACGAACATTTTTCCATTGTAATGATCAGTACTTACATTACCTTTAACATAAATTAATGCACATATTTCAACACATAATAACTGAATGTTTGCATATTTTTATTTCTTTTATTGTTTAACCCCGCTTCTAAAAGCCCATTCAGGATAAAATACTATTATATACTAATTACGCTAGTGGTTTTTATGGATGAAGAAGGTTATATGTATAGAAAGTGTATCCACGTTTGCGTAGAGGGAAAATGGGACAATAGCCGTCGAAATACCTCGAGTTTCTTCTTTTTGTTTTTTAAAGTTCCTCTTTGAATGAATAAGAAAAGAAAGAGAGGCTAATTTGGAAAAAAACTGGACCAAATAAATGTCATCCGTTAGAAGACTGTCAATTATTATTATTATTATTTTCTCACAGCGTCTTTCTACTTGTTAAGGCTGTAGGCATTTATTATCATTATTCTTATTGGGTAGGGCTGATAAATGAAGAATTGTAGAGGTAGTCTACATGCATCTGCGTGGAAGGAAAGTGGGATATCATTTAGGAAAAGCCTCCCCCTCAGTTGACCCGGTTGGGAGTTGAACCCTGAACTCCCCGTCATCAGCATGCCAGTCTAATACGAGAGTGACGCCTTAGACCATTCGGCCATCGAAGCGGGTAAAAATACATGTTAAATCTAGATTAGGAATATAAATAAGACTAGTTTTTCACACTTTATAGTATGGAAAAGTTATTGTTTTATAGAATTACAAGTGTGATCCATTAGACACTGTTTCTGCTCCAAGCCATCTTAAGTTAAATGTTTTAAATCCAATAACCTCTTGTTCATTGCTAAACCTTCATCGTAGCTGAGTCGTGTTCTATTTAATTCCTTCCCATGCGTCTTCCTACGGAAATCTCGATCGTGGCAGCCTCCTCCCTGGTTCCACCTGGTGAATCTAAGACAACCTCGGTGTAGTCTCGCGATAATACCGGGGTTTTTGAGACGGGGGATTAAGGCACCCTCCCCTTCACTAAACACTAATTACAGAATAATCGCGAAGCCTTCTGTCGCAACCATTACATCACCGTTGTTGGCTTTCTTACAAAACCCCTTCTTCCGCCCTCTTACCTTCTGCACCGCACCCTTTGTATCTCATGATCTTTACCACCACCCGCCACATTACCATATTATCTGCCACAGCTTAGAGTACCAGGATTAGGACAAGAAAATTCACCACTCTCGGGTATATCCAAGGACACAGCTCGTAATTTAATTGAGTTTTGTGGATAGGTTTACAATTTGTTGTTTTGTACAATATCGTGGGCTATAGGCCTAATAATAACGTACTGTACATTATAATAATTTTAATGTACAGATACAATTATTATAGCCAATATGGTTAGCCAACAGGGGAAAACGGTATCCAATAACTCATAACGGTACAAACCTAATGTGTTCCATGTCAATTCATGTGTTATGCAACCCAACTAGGTGGTGTTGTTAGCCAACGCGCTATATTCATGTTGATCTAGACTGCCGAGGACGGGGAGATCGAGGTTCGAATCTCGCTCGGGTGAACTGGGGATGGTTTTTCCTAAATGGATTTCCACTCTGTCTCTCTACACGCAAATGCGAGTTCACTTCCTCTATATTCAACCTTCCCAGTTCCTAACTCATTAGCGTAATTAGTACTTAAGCGTATAACTCGAACGGGTAGTAAGACGTGGTGCTAAATAAATAAAATAAATTAAGGTGTTGTGCAGCTAACAATTTTTAAATACAGTGTGTGATCTTGGGGGACCGCATCTTACTACAAGTTTGAACTGTTCATATTTACAGTAAGGGATATCTATGACGAAGGTGGACTTAAGAGGAAGTGTACCTGCATCTTCGTCGAGTAAAAGTAGGAAACCATCTAGGAAAAAAACTTCTCAATACACACAGCCCGAATTCTAGCCTCGACCTCCCATCACCAGCAAACAATACAAAATGAGACTGACGTCTTTGTCCACGCATCCACTGGTATGGGGGAAATATAGTATTAATTTGACTAACTACAAGCTATATACATATTTAATGACTTTTGGTCAATTTTGGCAATTCTAAATTTAGTTGTAAATTTAATCTCAAAGGTTCTTTCTATGACTGTCCTATTATAACATTGTATATAGTCCGTTCTGGTTTCTTACCCAGGAGGCTGTTGTGACCACTTGTCTTTCCTTGTACGTTATCTATAAAAGGAAAATATGGAAACTATTTTTGCTTTAGCCTATTTTCAATTGACTATCACCCATCGAAAGGGGCGTGTGTGGTCTTCACTTACTCATTATAGGAAAGTAAAGTATCAGTATTGGGACTGCTTTTACTAGAATTTCAGGGGTGAGTGGTTGACCAGCCGGACTTAAACGAGAGGATGGGGTTTAATCCCAACTAGAGCTGTACCGATTCAGTAAAACCGATTACCGATTGTTTAAAATAATTCTTCATGTTACGATTATTTATACCAATCAGTCCCGATTATCGATGCTTATTAATAACTATTGTGAAATATTCTTAAGAGAATCATAACAATTAATGTAATTAATACAAAAAGATTTAATTTAAAAATCAACAGTTAAAGCTTTGATGATCTTAATTTTTTATTAATCTTTGAATAACCTGTGAAAGCTGGAATCAGATTGTTAGTTTTATCATCGATATGAATTTATATCTCTTTATCTGGTTATGTAATCATTACATGGCCCACAACCCAGAAGCAGTGTGTATACAAGGTTGGTTTTTTTTTTTTGCTATTTTGTTCACTAAACTCCTAACTAGATAATTTTGCTTTAAATTTTACTTTAAAAAATTACCCGGCATAACAATCACCCAATAACGATTCATCGGTATCTGCATCGGTACACCCCTAATCCCAACCAACTGAACTGGGCAAATTAGCGGTAAAGAAGATTTAATACTTTCTCTTCTACTGAACGTAGGTACAAGTATTTAGATTTTTACTCTCCTTTTTGTATATTTGGGTTGAATAGGTTGGACGATAATAGCTTACCTTCTGGTTCTGCATCTCGTTTGGGCTATCCACATTTATTTACACTAAAGAGCTAGGGGATAGGTGATGTAGAATTTGGAATAAATATATACTCACATGGAGACAGAGTAAAAAACCAACCTCACTACATTATTATTATTATTATTATTATTATTATTATTATTATTAGTAGTAGTAGTAGTAGTGCCGCGTCTTACTACCCATTCGGGTTATACGCACTTACGCTAATGTGTAATGGTAGGGTGATTGTGCGATGAAATGGAGGACCTACAGTTTAACGTGAAATCCGAACCACGGTGGAGGCCTGGAATTCCCCACATTCACAAGATGTCTTGTCAGAGGTGAAGGAAGGGTTTGGTAATCAGATAAATCTGCGCCGGGACCGAGGATTGAACCCCGGCCGCCAGCACAGAAGTCTGACACCTTACCCCTAGACCGCCAGGTCACTTACCAACCTGACTACTCCTGGCCTGATTTAAATCATGATCTCTCGTTCATCGGCAAATCATACTATACGTGTTTGACGTTTACTCCGCATAACCACCGATGAGGATCCAAAAATTAATAAAATAATATAAAAATAATATATTTTTTTCATTTATTTGAGGTACTTAACGTATACATTCTTAATCGAATGAATCTATCAGCACACGACTTATAAATTAATTTAAACCTATAACAGACACAATCCAGCCCACTGGCCGTTAATTCATCACCGTGAAAGAGGAAACCCACATTTCACCAATGATAAATTATTCTGTTATGCTAGGAAATGAACCCTATTCCCTTAGCTTAATAGACAGACTCGCTACTGACTGACCTAAGGTGATGGACTAATAATAGAAAACATGCTAATATCTACTACTGAATGGAGTAACACGAAGAGCCTCGTAACATCAATGAGGTTTATTACATTATTCTCATTTAAAGATATAATGCTCTGCTTATCACACGATTCAAAGCTGGGCCAATGTCAGGACATGTCAACATCCCTCATCTGATAAACACGTCCAAGCTACTTTTCATCCCTCAGGGGACTGCCAGTAACACGAAGCCTAACCCCATTCTTCAACTATAGAAGTTCCATATCCGACTCTTTCTGGACCCCCACGGTCCCCCATTAAAAAAAATGTGACATCAAAACCCTAGTTAAGATAACATCGGTTTGAAAATATGAACAGTTGCGTCTTCATTTGAGCTATTATCGTGTGTTCGTGGTTTGCGATGCTTTGTGTTAGATGTAAAACCGCGGCATTAAACTCGCAGAAGAACCTCTACACTCTACAAACAGACCGAGACTACAACATTTAGCCACCTGCGAGAAACAATGGTTACTTTAGAAAATCATTAGTTATTATCAACTGCATTTGTGGTCACGTGGACTAAACATAAAGCTCATCTAGTCAAGTTTATCATTGACATGGATGTCGGGGCTATACTCTCGACTGGGTGCTCTCGGGTGAATTTTTACCTCCACCAAACTGTGGGTATATTTACTTTTAGGTTCTAACTTTCTTATCTCTATCATATTTGTGTAAATTAATTAATATCAGGAGCCCATATTCTGAAAATTGAAAAATGACACCTGGACACGGGAATCGAACCCGGGTGAGGGAATATCTCCACTAAAATGCATTAACAATAGTTTCGGCTATTTGTTTCATTAATATCAGGAGGTTTAGTAAAAGACAGAGCAGAGAAAAAAGTGGACAGTAAGAATAATTTTAAGAGTGGTTTATGTTATTTTTATTACAGATTTATAGGTAAGGTTGGTGAGAGGGTTTTCATTATTGACTCTGATATAGAAGTATTGGGTTCGATACTCACCAACTGCACTGAGGAGATTCATTTTGGAGTTTCCGAAACGGTCACTAAACGGATGCCAATAGATTTATTTGAAATTCCCCCTCCTATTCATGTGTCTTTGATTAGTTTGATGTGGAGAGTTTGGATGAATAGCAGACCTCCTACTCTTCATAAAAACCAAAGGTTAGTTTAAATCACAGAGTGGTTGTAAAAAAATATACTAAAACCTTTACCAACTTGCTATTACAATGCTTAGTCCCACATATTGAGAACCCTTGCAGTTCCCCCTTTCAGCAGGTAGTACGCTAACACTCATTAATTCGTATCGAATATCACCCTCATCCACATAAATATATATCCCTAGTATACAACAGGTCTACTTTCTAATCAACAACCCCTTGCTTACTTCCCCCATCCCCCACAGAGCAAAAACCTACCGAACTTCGCGTTCAACAATCCCCTCCCACCCACTCACCCGACAACGCGATTGAATTTTGAGGTTTTTGCGGGTGAGGAATTGTAAGAACTAGATTTTGTTTACTCGGGTTACTAAAAGGGAGTCAGTTCCATCCCTCTCCCTTCGCCATTATGCGGTACTGGGGTATGGGTGTTCTTTTGTCCTTGGTTCACCGCCCCGAAAAGAAGGCTAGGAGAGTTAGGGGTGACTCTTTTGACCGCGACTGAACAATGGTCCAAGCCTTCGCGGGATTAGGGTTCTACTGACTCCCAAGTACGATAATGAAACTGATGAAGGATGATGAAAAAAGAAATGGACCTTCCCGCTTCTGGAGGTAGGGGGTGAAGTTATTTTATTCTGTGCTATAGAAAAACACGAGGCTTTCGAAAGAACAGGAGCTATATGTAGTGCACATGAGTGCAATTTAGCTAGGAACTGATCGTGAAATTAAATTACTTAATTTTATATACAAGGCTAAGTTAAGACTGTTTGTTTTTTTAAATTCTAATAAATAATATGCCTTCATCTAGCGTTGTTAAAGTTGGATGCATTTAGAAAATACTATATCGTTTGGGAGGTTAGAACGTGTTGCATCTGAAATGTCTGCCAGTTGTGTATGTAGAATAAGCCCCGTCCAAGAAAACTTAATGCACGTGTTTAAATTAGTTTATTGTTCAATAGTTGCACGTGCCCACTCAATAAACTTAACATCTTAGCTACTGCTCATTAGTCATTATATTTTCGTGAGAAAGCAATCACGTAAATATGACATGGCCAAAGCCAGAAGTCTATCCAGTTCGCGAAATGACCCGCCAATTCTAACTTTGGCCACCGAAATTGACCAAAGCACTATATATATATTAATTGACTAGCAGCTCGGGCTTTGGCTGGCGAGCTCTAGATATGGACATAGGAATCTTGTCAAAGTACGAAATATATAATATAAGATGTTTCCTTATCATGAATAGCTTCGGTTATTTCCTGTCTAGTAAATTCTGAAGTCTATTTTTTTATAATACCAAGTTTAGAATTAGTTTAAATTATGTTATGTCTAAAGGGGAGTGTGGTGGTTTGAGGGGGATCTTGCACGCATCCAGTCCACACAGGTACCCCCACCCGAGAGGCAACCACCTAGCCAGAGCAGTTAGGTTAGGTTAGGTTAGGATGGGATTGTGTGTCATACTATCCAGCACTTTAGGCACTGGGCCTGGTTGTCGTGGTCAATCCACGGTTTGACTGGCCAGAACACGATTTTTTTCCCCGATCAATATTTTGTGATTTGGCTGGAACAGTGGGCCATTGTGCGAAGAGTCCAGCCAATTCGCCAAGTGGCCAGTTTCGGGATTAATATATATGTATATAAAATACAATATTATATTTAAAATATCAGCAGCACTCACAGGTTCTAGTGGATTACTGCAATGAGTAATCAGGGGACGAAGGTAAGTTTTAAAACAGTGTTTCCCAAAATATTCCTGAGTCACCACTTTCGGGGCCCTGACATGACCGATTTACCCCTTCCAGATATGTATATATAAAAAAGGAAAATGAATAGCTGCTACTTTATAAATTATAGACGGTCGTTCCAGATTTTAAAAAAAAAACTGCCGCTAAGTTAAGCAAAGCAGTGACAAGAGTAATAAAAGCTTATAAAAATATATAACATCAAGTCATAATCTGCGTTAATTTGTTTATCAGACTACTACAATTAAAACATAATTTATGATTAACAAATTCAGTGATACGTCGTGTACCTCCTGAAATCCTTCGTGTACTCCTGCTGAGACTTATGTGGATATTGACAAAATTTAACTATTTTAAGGATAATTTAGGTAATAATAATTTATTTTTATTGAAATTATCTATTAAAAGTAAAAGCAGCAGAAGAAATTATCTGCCGTCCAAATATATTAAAATACATAATTATAGTAGCTTTTACCTCCCTGATACCATCGTATATAATTTACTCTTTGACAAATGATGTGAAATTATGTTAAAACATACATAGTAATCGTATTAGTACACTCATATTCGAATTATTTTTTTATTCACAGAAATATAATAAGCCCAGGAGATAAGATACTTTTCGTAGATAAGTCGATTAAATTTTTTTTCATACATGGCTTCCTCACTGTCATACTAAAGCATGACTTAGCTAAACAAAGTCTAAATATACAATTTTCCATTTAAATATCTATACAATTAGATAATTATGAATAAAAACTGATGCGTATTGTTATAAAAGCAATATGATCTGAATAAAATTGCATTCATAATATCAAATGTTAAGAAAATGTCTCTTTTTTTTCAGAGAAAGTTTTTTTAATGAAATTAATATAAACCTTATAATGTGTTAAAAAGCACTTATACAATCTGTCTTAGTAAAATAAATATACATCTTAGTATATACAATGTATTGTTTAAGGAAGAAAAAGGTCAGGAAAGGGTGGGGAGGGGGAGTTATTAGATACTATAAAGGTGGTGTGGAAAGGAACGTGATTTTTATGTAAAACACTTTTTTTTAACCAAAATAAACAACATATTGCCTCAGTAGATATGTTTAGTTTAATTTAAAGCAATATAAAAGTTTTTTAAATATTTGTCATGAGGATAGGGACATTCGAACATAAATGTTTGAAATTAAGATAAGTTCAAATTACATTATGTCTATGAAAGATATTCAAGAACTGTTGAGATTAGTATATACTACTTGTAGAAAATTAAGTTAAACGTATATACTTAAGAAATATATTATTTTATCTTTAACCAAAAGATTTTTTGCTATAAAAGCTATAAAATATGGTTCATAGCTTCCGTTTTATTCTCCAACACCTTTACACGGCTCCTGAAGAATACTGGTTATCATAGCTCGCTACATTTCCCGATATGCGGTATTTGAATCTATGACCGGGAAACCTTTAAAACGAATCTATGAGCCATCATTTGCTAAAATAATGGTCAAATACATTTTTATACCAATGCTACTATAAAAAAAATTATACTGCGTTTCCCTTTATTTTGGCGCTAGCTAGTCCTATAGCGTATTTTAAAATAGCAAACAACTTCTTAAATAATTAAAGACATTTGAAATTATTTAATGCAGCCTAGTGCTCCGATTGGTAGGCCCATTAATACTTACGGCTTACACCAATACTTTTGGATTTTTTGAGAATTTTAGTTTCTTTATTGAAAAACTGATAAGCTCTGTGGTTCGTTCAACAGTCCATGGTTTGGAAGAAAACATTGTAGGCAATGTTCCGCGATAGTAACTAAAGCTTAATTATTTTTGCACTGCATTTTACTACCCTTCCAAACTATTAGTTTTTAACTACACCAATAGGGTAGGTATGAGAAAGACAGTACAGTATTTATAGGAAATATTCCCACATAGGCTTGGAGGGAGGGTGGAAGAATCTTTGTTGAAATAAAATACATTTGCTAACGATTTAATAAGTTACATATGGCCAGGATATGAGCCCTGACATACCCAACCCCGGTAAATTAGAATAAAATTTTCTTCCGCGTGTCTATCGATGCTGATAGCATGCTTATTGGAGTGTTGGTACATTTTCAACATTTTGAAATACTTGAACTTTTCCAGGTTTCCCTGAGTAAATATTTAGCATTTTCCCATTATTTAGTATGCAAATATCTAGTAAGACACCCATTATTTACATTAAATTTTATTTACAAAATGAGTATTAAAGACAAATTTGTTGATGCTATTCGTGAAATTGCTTGAATTGGAGGTTAAACTAGACTATTCTCTTTTGCTCAGTATTTTAAATATCATTGCAAAAAAATCTGAGAATTCTAATGACTTTTCTTAATTTCTCCAACTTTTTCCAGTCACAAAACTTTCTGAGTTTCTCCAGGTTTTATCAATTTTTCAGATATTTACTAACCCTTCTTTTCAAATAATTTAAATCAATGTAAAAAAAAGTGCAAAGGCGACAGACAATGTATAATGTTCTTAGTTGCTGACGTGAATAAATATCTAGGTGCTAGGGCAAATACTAAACTATTTTGTTCTCCATCCGAGATGATCCAAGAGGGATCAGATTCTTACAGTTAGACCTCTATCTACATACAGAGCCGCGGGGAGGTACCATACAAAAACACCCCTTTGCTCTGCTTGTAATCGCTGAATTAATCTTTCTGTATGTATATGTCATCCCTTTTCGGGTGACACGCGCATCTTATCAAGGGCACGCGATTCCTAACCACCCTTTTACCAGAATACAAATCTCTCTCTCTTTTTTTTTAATTCAGAGGGATTGTGCCGGAAGCTTTGAGAAAACAGAGTCGCAAGATCCATATCTAATGGGTATAGAGTAGGTCGCAACGAGGAGTAAATTACAAAAGAGGTCCCCCTAGGGGAGGTTGCAACTATGTATCTAGAAACATCAGCCAGTAGTTTTGCAAAGGGGGAAAAAAAAGTCTACGTTGGTCGAATCTTTTGGTCCTGTCTATCATTAACGGTGGCCTCAACGAGGTTGAACTTTACACGCGTGTCTGTTGTGTCATACAGGGTTCACATCTAGGGTTACAATTTGTTACCCTCCTCCTCTTCTTAGGGGTTGGCAAGAATACTATTGATAAACCTCAACTCTGTTACTGTTTCAGTTAAGGTTTTACCTAATATTTATAAAAAATGATGTAACTTCCGGTCTTTTAGTAAGTGTCTATGTAGACAGTAATAATGCCGCACCAATAGTGGACTGGACCTACCTGCTTATATTGTTTTACAACCTGCATAGTAAATTTGTTGTTTTACTTTCTCATATCATTGTGACCGTGAAAAAAATCAATCGCATGACACATATTTACATTTTATTTGGACACAAACTCAAAAAAAGTTAATTTTACAATTCTGTTTGTCTGTCCCTGGCCACGGATCCAATAGGGTTTGATGGATTTTGTTCAAAATTGATATTTAGATATTATAAGGCTATCACGAAATAGTATTTTTTACTCTAGCCCTTCAATTAAGAGTAGTTTATTCATAAATATTTCTTTTAATACCAAAATATTTGAAAATGTCTTTAGCAATTTTGTTTATAATGCGTATCCAGGATTAGTTTGACATGACAAATAGCACTATAGTTGGTTTATGGGAAAGAATTGGTTGAAGGATGGTTTAATGATAACTGATTTTTCAAAAACTTGAATTATTTTACAAATGGCTCAAATGATTTGATTCTAAATGGGTATCTTGGTAGTGTTTGACATATTAAATAACACTGATTACTTGTTTTTGAGGTAGAAATTCATTTATGGATAGTGACTTGTGACTGGTTTTTTATTTAAATATTAAAAAAAGCTCTAGCGATTTGTTTCGAAATTGTTATCAGGAGACTATTTAACATATAAATAATGGTATATCTTTATTTATATAAAATAAATTAATTCGAGGTTGGTTTGCTTACAACAAATTATAGAACATTTGAATGTTTTAGAAGTTGACATTGAAGATTGAATTCAAAATTGGAACCTATGGGTAGTTTTTCATAATAAATACGAATATGTTTCTATTTTTACAAATAACAAATAGTCTCAAGGTAGTTAACGAAGAATTAAATTTGGAAAATTTGTATTATATTAAATATATTAATTGAACAATTTGGTTTGAAATGTATATGTAAAGAGTGATTATTGTGACTAACAAGACTGTGTGTTTGTAAAACCATTTAAGGGCGGTTTACTAAAAACTTTCTTTTGAAAATGTTC
Source organism: Timema poppense (assembly GCA_902141375.1). Lineage (NCBI taxonomy): Eukaryota > Metazoa > Arthropoda > Insecta > Phasmatodea > Timematidae > Timema > Timema poppense. The sequence goes on from CABFOV010001196.1 coordinate 94,454, forward strand.
TTCTTAACAATAATATACAATATGAGAAAGTTTGTGCGATTGTGTCGTACCATTTTATTTTCCTCATTTTCACACATATTATTTTTAAACGTGGGTAGGCTTGGGTTACAATTTTATTTCTTCACGAACATTGTACTTATATAACTAACCTTTAAAACAGTTGCCTTGGATACAATATAAATAGATACAATAACTAAAATACTTATATAATAAGAAATAAAACTTATACAAAATCTTGCTGAGCACAGTTAATTTCAAACTTAAATGTTCAATTGTGTCCCTCAATGGCACCATTTGTTTGCTTTTTTTGGAAGGTAAATTCAAAGCCTGCGTTTGTTCTTGATACGAGTATAGATATTTAACATAATGAGCGGCAAGTTTATTTGTATTGGAAATGATAGATCTTTCAAAGTTCCCAACAGGTACTTAAGCACTAAACAATGTATCAAAATATTAAAGTAAATACCGTGCGAATTAATCCTTAAAAGCGTTGACCACTGTCGAGAGCGTTGATAGGTTGATATTCAGACGTTGGCCAACCCTTTTGAAATACTGTGCGTAGAATTATGGTCTAGACCGAAATTTTAGTATTAAATAATTGTAAAACCTATGGGCATAAGGAGAATTTATTTTTTTTGTTGGGGGGGGGGCGGGGGAGGGGGTGTCAGGAGGAGGGTTGTTCAGTGTCGTTGTACTTTATTTGTTTGAAAGGTAAGAGGGGAAGGGGAAACAAGTACAGAAAAGTTTTTTAGGAACTTTCTAGCCTCCTCTTCTCCAGTTAATGTTAAGGGAATTGGATGCTCCTAGAAG
>CABFOV010001196.1:95513-129593 GCA_902141375.1 Timema poppense
TTTTTTTTTTTTTTCAAATTTGAATACTCCTAAAGGCAATGTGGAATGGTCTCCTTTATCAATTTTTCTTTTAACTGAATTAAAATTTATTTTAAGTTGTGCTTACCAGAAATTTTCGTAAATTAGGTTCCCTCAAATCTATTTGAAGAGATCCTCACCTAGAATTATTTTGAAATTTACATGTTCCTAAAGCTAAGTAGAGTGTTCCTTGCCTTTAAAAATAATAATTTATAAGCCTCCAGAATCTATTTGAAGTATTCTTCCAACAGCATGTTTTTAAAATTGAATTCCTTTAGAAATTATTTCGAACAGTGCTCGCCTGGATTAAAAAAGAATACTAGATGCCACTAAAAACTTATTGAACTTATTGAAATATTTTAGAAGCTAGTTGGAATGGCTCTAACATATTTTTAAATGTTATATAGGGCATATCGAAGCTATTTTTTGTGGCTCCCTACGGTTATTTTTAATCGGATAGTTCTAGAAACTATTTAGATCTATATTTACCTGGAGTGTTTTGAAAAGTTAATGCTTCTATAATCTATTTGAAGTTTGAAACCAGGCCATCTTAAAGCTTAATGTTAAAAACTTCAGAAAATTTCAGGGGGTTTTGAACTCCAAAGCCCCCCTTCCTACGCCCATTGCAAAACCAGACTAGCTAAGAGCTAGTAGAAGTTCACTTTTAAGTGTAGTCCTCGGTGCTAGTAATGAGACTTTAGGGGAAATACTCTAAAATTTATTTCAGACGAAAGATGATAACACTACCAATGACTCGGAGTTTAAGTCCCAGACAGGAAATGTTAAGTATTTTTAAATATTAAATCCCCTACTGGAGCAATTCTAAGTGTTTTTAAACATAATTAGGATTGTAGGTGTTATTCATTTGCTAAGACTCTAATAAAATATTTGCCTATGTATTGAACAGGAATACACATCCTTAATAATAATTTAGGTGGGGAGGGGGATTTTAAATCCCCCAAAGCAAAAACAAACCCTTAGGTATGACTTTACTTCCATTTTATTTAAATCGCTAATTTTTTTTACAACAAAAACAAATACGCCAGCAAACAAAACAACAACAACAAGCCAAAAGATTCGGGTTAGATTTTCGTTTCCAGGTGTCATTTTTCAACTAATTTAAATTAATTGAATTGTGGTGTACTCTATATGGATAGTGGAGTTAATATAATGATTTGCAGCCTGAGAATCTATATAAATTGAAATTTTGTTTTAAATTACAACCTTGTTTTGTATAATTAGCAGCATAACAGCCTTCCCGAGTCGCCGATGACTGTGGTATGTGATAGCTAGTGATACCATTGTTCGTTCATATATAGCTGACAATTTCCTCGCGTCCATCACAGACTCATCCTTAAGCTATTAGTGAAGAATTATTCTGAGCATGGGGCGAATTCTGGATAGATTAGTGGTAGAACTGGTGCAATATGCCAAAGGTCCCGGGTTTGATTTACATATACAAATTTAATTTTTAAACTAATTAAAAAAGCTATACGTTAGTCAACTGAGTCTATATTGACATACTTTCACAATACGTTTCATTAAATAAAAAAATTAGACCGTAGCTGAACAATTGACATATGGATCTGTTGATGCTGCAGGTGAATCAAAGCACAGAAACTAAAAGATATACAAAAATAGCTCACCCACACGTACATGGCCAGTTCTTAACACGACCAATTTCTAAGGGGCTAAAAGTGCCGCCACTTAAGAGGTATCAGCACAGTTAACTGGGAGGTTATTGCTTGAAACAAGGGGGTGACTTCATACCAGATGTGCCACAAAGAGACCAGTCAAGCTCTGGTTCACCACGCCCAGGTCCTTTACATTTACAGGGGAAAATACTTCATTATCTAATAAGTAAAAGTATTTTACATATACGCATATGCTGTTTAATTCACTTTTTTACATTGTGCACATTCCGAAAATATATACCTTTCTATTTCGTTTCGTAGAAGGTTTCAACTTTCAAGGGAAGCTCTAATTTATTTCCACAAGTTATAGAGGTGTCAAAAACGCGCAGCTCAATTTCACCATGGTTAAAATAGTAGCTAGTTTAAGTAATTTCCAATTTTATAATTTTTTTTAAATAGCACATTTTATTTTGAAGCGCGCCTTAATACCCGTTTGATCCATTCACATTCAATTAGAAATTTGTAATTGAGATACAATATAGGTGCTTGATGGGAGAGGGGTAGCCTATTTAGGGAAAACTACCTTCTATCGGCCCACTCCTTGCCGGGATTTGAACTCCATTTACCAGGTCAGCACCAAACCACACTATACTATATTCTGAAAATTGAAAAATGACACCTGGACACCGGGAATCGACCGTGTCCAGGTGTCATTTTTCAATTTTCAGAATATAATATCTAAGAGGGAATATCCCCACTAAAATGCATTAACAATAGTTTCGGCTATTTGTTTCATTAATACAGACTATACTAGTTTGGTGTTTAGCCACGTGTCCTCCGATATAAGCAGTTGGAATATACAGGCCTTAATTTATAATATGGATCTCAAGGTATAGGCCTACATTGACCTCGTGATGTACGCGAGACCTTGAGGCTTCATCAAATCCCCTCTCACCCTTGGTTTGGATATAAAAAAATTTGAGGTATTTTGGTCTTTACATGGTTCAAAATCAGTGTAACTACGAATGGTTCAGGTGGCCACAGGCACTACTACCACTTCACTTAAATTAAAATCCTAAAAATAAAAGGGGGAGGAGTTTTTTATATCTACCAAATTACAACGACTAAATAATTATATATATTATATGTCAAATCCCAAATATAGAATGCACATTTAGCAATAATTCTAAGAGTTGAATATGTATTAATTTATATAAGCTAATACATAATTTATTGTTTCAGTTAATTATTACCGTGCTGGAGATATCTACACATTAAATTGATGAAAGAACCATATTGATTGAGGATGACCCTATTTTGCTTAGTAAACTATTGCCAGAACCATAAATAGTTATATATATAAAAGCGAGGGAGACCACCGCTTGGGACTTCAGTCGGAGCAGCGGAGGGAACTCAACAACTACTAGATGTCGGGAAAACCTTCAGTTAAACTACAAGTATCGCTAGTGAAATCTCCCACCGCAGGAGGAACTCTACAGGCCGTAGACCCTCCAATAGAAGACATTTCAGACCAGGAGACTGTCACCTCCGAAACAGACAGTTCCACATCACCGGCTAAAACTCCGGTTAAATCCTATACAGAAGCGAGAAGTAGCTTCGACTCACCAGGATCAGTGCCCACACCTGAGCTCCTCTCAAAGCCAGACTTTGGATACATCACAAGATTAGCCAGCCAGGCGCCTCGGCAAGTGTACCAAACCCGGCACCCCAAGGAAATGACGAGCAACGACCGGGAATGGGAAGCGCGGCTCCAAGCTTGCTATACATATATATATATATATATATATATATGTATAGCAAGCTAATGCCAGCGCCTGTTGGGTAATGTCGCCTTACTCTATGGTTAGTTACAATAACATTAAACTGGAGAAAGGGTGCAGAATTTAACTGTGTGAAAACACATTCACGGTACAAACCGTCTTTATTGAGTCCTGCTCGTCAATGGTAAGAAGTGCTTACACCTCACCTGAGCCCGCTGGTATTCATCCAGTACCCACAGATACTGTCATCTCTTGAAACACATTCTCTGAGCACCGTGTGTTTCTTCTCTTGATCCAAGACAACTGTTGAAAGAAGAACGTAGCTACAAAAAAAAAAAAAAATGTCTCCAATCAGTTGAAGGGTAAACAAACGAAAGAGAGACGAATCAAGGAGTTGACTGAGAAAAGTGTTCTTTCCGCACGTAGTGAGGACGTGTACAAGCGTGGCAATCAGACCAATCAACTGGAGGTACAACGGACTAGAAGCGTTGGAGACAAGTTGACACAAGGTTGTTGATTTTTTCCAGCAAAACACAAAAAACTGGTTTTTTCCTGGATCAAGATGCTTTATGACAATGACCTTTTTACCTGCATTGGTTGTCTCACGGTCTAACGCAACAATATCTATTTAGACTGGATTGCTGGAGACTGAGAGATCGGGGTTCGAATAACGAAGGAGTGCACTGAAGGTGCTTTCTCCTAAATTGTTTCCCATTCTCCTTCCACGCAAAAACAGGTACTTTTACTCCACAACTACACCTTTCCCATTCTTATCCCATCAATATATTTAAAATATGCATGTCTATCCTAAACGGGTACTGAGACATGGTAAAAATCACAATTCACTGCATAAGCTCAATCAGTTTTAAGGACCTAAATGTTAAATAATCCTTCAAGTCCTACTTTATTACACTTGATCAGTAGAAGAATTTTGGTAGGAATAACCTTTTAGAAAATAGAAACGTATCTCTTTGCAATAAACATTGATCACATTTTAAGATTTTATAGGTGTTGATGATATCCATCTAACTTGACAGTTGCAGATCACATAACTTGACGTTTGCAGACATGAAAGTAGATCTAGTAACTTTTCTAGTTATCTTCTAATTTAAAGTTGACTATACTTACTATGGTACGATCGTTAGACGTTACACTAAAGAAGCCAACACTGTAAATTATCTGTAACTTACAAATACACTAACGAAGCCTAATGATCATTCCAATTATAGTTTTATTTATTTTGTTTTATCTACACGTTAAAAGTGTATGAAACTACGTTGTAAAAGAGACAACTGCTAAAACTTAAGTGCAAACTGTACTGCTAACTTGTGATTTAGTGTTTCTGATATAGTTCAACATCCAAATAAATACTTACAATGTATTCCAAGTATATATTTAAAAAAAAATTGAAATGGAATTTTCTCATCTTTCCTACTATGTATCTTGAAATAAAGTCTCCCAAAATAGTGCTATTAGTTATTACAATTTTTTTGAGACTATATTTGCCTTAATTACATTAAGAATGTCATGTCAATGTGCAGCCTTACACCAAGGAAATAAGCGGCAACATGCAGAGTTTGTCGGAGAACGCAGTTGCTATTTCTGTAGCATTCTACAGAGTATCTACACCAACGCAACAAAATTGCCCCTGTTTTCAGTCACCAGTCTGCTACAAATAGGTAATCGAGAACGACTTCGGCCACGGCTTATCTCAGTGTTGCCGCACTGGTAACGAATCGGAGTAGACGTAATAATCTGGTGGAACAGACAGCTAATTATAGGACGAGATTTATTCTAACAAGATTTCTTATCTCAACTAGATTCAGATTATGATGCTCTTTTCAAGATTTTTACCAGAATGAGTGCTACGGATTTTCACTATATCTAGAGCAAAGTAGTTCCACTTATTTAAAAACAAGACACCAACTATCGGTACTGTATTCCTGATAAAGTAAGGTTAATACTACCGGAGATTCGTACAGATCATTAATGTATTTGTTCAAAAACTCTAAGTCGACGATCTCATTGACTGTCCCTGAAGTTTGCGTGGTCGTAGTGGAACTGTTAAGGAATGCTATTAAGGTAGGTGTATTTAAAATTAAGCTAGTATAATATAGGGAGAGGCAGAAGTTTTTCCAAGCATAATTTTTCAAAAGCTTCAACTTGTTTAAAAATGTTGTAATTATTCAATCGCTGTTATTATTCCTTTGCCTTTTAGTGGACAAGGGTTTTCATTTAAATTTTCAAAATACTTCACATGAAGGGATTGGTTGCTTCTGGAGAGTTTCTGCGTCAATTTACGACTGATACATTCACTTTTGTTACTTCTGAATCATCCAGATCTTGTGTCTAATTTTGTATTTACTGAAAAATAAACTTTTCAATTTGGAACTTCAAACTACAATTACTTTTAACCCTTTCATACCTACTGGCCATTTATATAGTTTTTATTTTTTGTGGGTATTAATTTGTATAAATAACTTTAAGTACATAACATTAATTTGCAACGAATTTTTTTTCCAGGAGCAATATTACCTTATGAAAGGTTTAGTTCTTAAAACCGGAGTTAATACACATGACCTTATTTTTTCAGATTTCATCCACCGAGGAGGAATGGAAAAAACTTGGCAGCGATTTTGAAGTAGCATGGAATTTCTCTCACTGCCTGGAGGTCTTGGATGGGAAACACATTTTCCGTTAATACCCAGGAAACAGAGGAAGCACGTTTTACAACTACAAAGGAACATTCAGCATCGTACTGATAGCTCTCACTTACGCAAACTACAGTTTCATGTACGCGCATATTGGCTCTTAGAGTTGAATTTTTGATGGGCGCTTATTCAATGCAACTTCTTTTTATTCGATAATGTATCAAGGCAAACTTTCAATCCCCGATCTGGAACCACTACCTGGACAGAATTTTGCCACACCCTATATCATAATAACAGACAAAGCTTTTCCTCTGAAACAGAATAACATGAAACAGTTCTCTGATAATATTGAACAGCCACCAGAGCGAATATACAACTATTGGTTATCTAGTGCAAGAAGGACCGTGGAGAACCCTTTCGGTTTGTTATGTTCTGTATTTAGGTTATTTAGAAAGCCATTGTTGTTGAATCTAAACAAAACGCTGAAGTACCTTCTACAGCTTGTCTGCACATACACAACCTCTTTCAAAAGAGTATGACTCCTAGGTCAACGTACGCCTTCCTAGGAACTTTTGACTGTGAAACGACAGATGTAGGGTCGTGTGGAGAGCAGTGACGGTAGCCGATACAAGGGTTAAATATTACGTCATGTACCAACCAAATAAACTAAAACGGTTAAGAAAGTGAAGTAAGGGAAGAGTTTAAAAACTAATTGATGTTCGATGCAAGGAAAGTTCTATGGAAACAACAATATCAGTGAAGGAAGCATTTAGTAAACTATTTATTAAAAAATTTTTATTAGCCCAAATTGCTGAAATTTGTTTTTGTATTGTTTCGTCTCACAGTTTTAAATATTTGGTGTTTCCATCTGGCTAAGGCCGTTATTTTAACTGTGAAGTACTTATCACATCATACTCCTGTAGAAAATTTCATATGACAATTTCCTTTTGAAAGTACTAAAAACTGAATTGTTAGCTAAAAAAAACTGAAGCAAAGACCAAAAGGGAAAGCACGTATTTAAAAAAATACTACATATGATCATAATTGAAATGAGACATAGTTTAATCTTACCTTATGCGTACTAGTTCTTTCTTTCCCTTGGAAGCTCAACATCCAGCAAGAACGAAAGCATTTCATTCTAACACCACTTCGAATTCTTGCTTGGCGACTGTCCAGTAATAGTTTTTGTCTGGAATTTTTTTTCGTGCTGGAAGTGCGTACGAAGATATTTAATTTTCTTCATCAAATTAAAGATGTCTTATTCATAGCTCTCCTATAATTTTTGGAACATTTTCACCTTTTTGTTTTTTTATAATCACTTAATTGGTGATCCCAAAGTATTTAATAAATTCTATACTCTTTGATGAACTTCACAATCTTTTCATTTGACCAATTCATCTTGAAACATTGAAACTATGCACTGTAAAAAATATAAGTTGCAAAATAACTGCACTAAATACAAGCAATACACCAAGTCGCACGGTGTTCTCCAACCCTTATTTTGAATAGAAAATTAGGTAAGTATTTCAATTTAGTTCATGATTTTTATTTTATAAATACTATTAAAATCTCACCAAAGAATCAAAATAATATTCATGTTAAAAACACAAAATGTATTAATTTTTAAACTGTAAAAAAATAGATTCAATTTTTCTGCTAATAGAAAGGTTAAAACCCTGAATTGGAAACTATATATTTAATAACTTGCTAATTTGATGAATGTTTTGAATACATTAATATACCATTATATATTAGTACTTATGTTCACTTAAGGAACTCTAAAGGATTTCTTAGACATTAAAAATAAAAATTGTTGGGTGCCATGAAACCTTACCCGACTGTACATAGTTTGCTGCAATCCAAACTGTTCATAGCGTCTTGTCCGTTTGACTTACTGGTTTCCTATTAACACGGCAAACATTTTCTCGCCCGCTCCCTCGTCCCTGGAACAAAAGAGAAGCCCGGAGTGCTTGTTTGGGCCCCGTGTTCCGGTAATTTGGTAGCACGGCTCCGGGACAATAGCACTGCGATATCCCCCGAGCGACACCGGAGCTTGCTTGCTCTGTTTAGGGGAGGAGTAACAAGGGACTAGATCGCATTTAGTGCATAGTAATTAATTATTTGACTGGCAACTAGGGAGGTTCATTTAAAATGTAATTTATATGAAATCGTACCTAAGATGTAAATTAAGACCATATTAGATTTTAAACAATTTTTTCTAAAATATGTTAGTTATTTTACTCCACGTCTTACTACCCATCCGGGCTACTCACACTTAATTGCATTGATACGGTGGGAATGAAGGTATGATTTAGAGATAACTTACCAGGATTTGCGTGTAAATAGTGGGAGAAACAAATTAGGGAAAAACATATTTAGTAAGCCCATCAAGGATTCAAACTTTGACCTCCTCACCACAAATTAAATTTAGTCTACTATACTTACTGATAAATAATTTTTTTAATTCCAATTATTTTTTTCAACATGATTATAAATATTTTGCTTAAAATGGGTATTTAGGTAGTGGTTGACCTCCCAAATAACACTATATACTTGATTTTTGTGTGAAAATAAGTTATTTTTAAAAATTTGAAATATTTTGATAGTAGCAATATTGATTTTATTTAAAATGTACATATATCTTAGGAGTATTTGAACTGACAAATAAAAGGGTATTATTGTTTTTGAGAAAAAATTCCTTAAGGATTAGTTTACTAATGACGATTTTTTAAACTTGAATATTAAAAATAATTGCTCAAACAATATGGCTTAAAATTAGTACGTGTTAAGTCTATTACATGGTAAATAGTTATATATATTTGTTTGTTTTTTAATTTATTTTATAGAAGTTTACCGATAACTGATTTATGTAAAACTAGCTATAACGATTTTGTTCAAAATTGGTATCGGGACACTATTCTACGCGATAAAGTATATGTACATTTATTTTACTAAAAATTAATTAATCTAAGTAAAGTTTACTTACGACAAATTATAGAAAATATGGAATTTTTCAAAATTGGTCTTGGATATCTGGGAATAGTTTTTCATGACTATTAAGAAAACTTTTTTTATTTTACAAATTAAAGGCAATTTTAGGCTGGCTTACAAATTAATTTTTTTGAAAATTGGAAATTTGTTCAAAATATTTGAACAATTTTGTTTAAAATGTATATATAAGAAATGTTTATTGTAATTAGCAGGACGGTGTGTTTGTATTCATGAGTAAAACTTACTCAAAAGTTGTTTACTGAAATCTTACTTTTTTTTTAAATCTTCTTCGAAGCTATAATACACATCATAACATAGTTTGGGCGATTGTATCGGACTATTTATTTTACTATTAAATAGTACACAATTCTTAAGATTTAACTTAATATTCGCTACATAAAACTAAATTATTGTTTTATTTGGGCAATATTATAAATCCTGAGAAATCAGATGTCTCCAATACTTAAAAAAATAAATAGTCAGTTTTTAATGTATCTACTTTAGTACACCATTTTCATTTATGTTTTATCTTGTTTTATTCCTTCCTTTTCCTCAGCATACTAGAACTGTTCTACAAAAAGAATTATATTATTGAATCAAATTAATATTGCTTTAGATTATAGGATAATTAGTCCAATTTGAAATTATTTTCTTAAAATTAAAAAACCAAACTTTTAAATAGTTGCATAGGACTAGCGATATAAACACCTTATTCCACGTGCCCACCGGTGTGGTATTGATGTTAACGATCACTAGTCTTTTAAAGAATAAATAAATTGTAAGGTGCATCGCACAGACTTTATCTCGCTTTTATCTTAAAATAGACATTTACTAAAAGCTCGTAAGTTTTGTGAAACAAAATAATAGGCTTATACATTGTTGTAAAAATACTACACCAAAGATCATAAATAAAATAATATACACTGTTACGTCTTACTCTATGGCATTAGAAACTAGAAACACTGTTACTGAAGAAATGGGAAATGAGAAATAACTTTGTCCACCAAAGAGCATAAGAATCAAATTAATTTTAAAATACCTGAATTAATAAATGTAAATGTATATATTTGATTATAGCTCATAAACTATTAGTTTTATAAAAATATTATAAATCCAATAATATATACTGTTACTTACTAACTCTGTAGATTTATAACTAGGAAAGCTGTTACAGAAAATTGAGTAAAGAGAAATATCTTTGTCCACCAAAGAGCATAATAATAAAATACATTTTCAAAGACCTGAATTAAAAAAAATTATGTATTTGATTGTAGCTTGTAAACGATTAGTTTTATAAAAATATATTTCAAACAAAAGATTTTTATATATAATACAATATAATATATATGTATGTATGTGTATATATATACACATATATATTATATTATATGTATATATGTATATATTATTGGATTTATAATATTTTTATAAAACTAATAGTTTATGAGCTATAATCAAATATATACATTTTTTAATTCAGGTATTTTAAAATTAGTTTGATATACATAATTAATATATATATATACATACATACATATATATTATATTGTATTATATATAACAATCTTTTGTTAGAAATATATTTTTATAAAACTAATCGTTTACAAGCTACAATCAAATACATAATTTTTTTTAATTCAGGTCTTTGAAAATGTATTTTATTATTATGCTCTTTGGTGGACAAAGATATTTCTCTTTACTCAATTTTCTGTAACAGCTTTCCTAAGTATTAAATCTACAGATTTAGTAAGTATCAGTATATATTATTGGATTTATAATATTTTTTATAAAACTAATAGTTTCTGAGTTATAATCAAATATATACATTTATTAATTCAGGTATTTTAAAATTAATTTGATTCTTATGCTTATGTTGTATATATATACAACTTTACAATGATACAATATTTCGTTTATCAAATAGTTGCGGAGAAATGAATAAAATTGGAAAAGTGATTGCATTTTAAATACCGTCATCTCATTTTCATGAGAAAATGATAAGTGCTATCTTGTTTATAGTAATAAATAGTGTCTAGATATAGCATTTAATAAAAATCGTTAGAGAAAATATTTTTAAAAAATCTTTTTGCCCTTCAGTAAACTACCCTTAAATTTAGGGTTAGACATCTAATTCCAAAAATCCCTCGGGGGACCTTATGAACACCCCAGATACCAAGTTATAGTCCAATATGTAAAATAGTTTATCTCTGGCCAGCTGGACAGAGAGACAAATGGCATCGAGAACACATTTATTTTGGTTTCAGGGGGTCATGAAACGTCGACATTTATCAAAATCTCGAGTTCAAACTCTTTTGACGATCACAATACTTTTTCTTCGAAGTGTCGAGAGATAGTAAAAAGTAAACGATTAATTGTTGTGATGTGAAATTATCTGAACACGGAATTATTTTAAAATCTTAGCTGTGAACTTCAGTCTGTTGGACGGAATTCAAATTCTTCCATCACTAAATTTATCTTGAGAGTTGGCCTCGACCATATTCTTTATCTTGTGACCCTTTGAGAGGTCAACATTAAGGTCACGTCAACAATTTTCAGACTCAAGAGAATTTTTTTACTGACATGAATATATCATAAAACCAGATAAAATAATTGACAGAAAAGAGTTGTATCATAAAAGAAAGCCTTTACAGCACCATAATTATTATAGTCGGATGGTCGTTGAAATAGACTTATCTGACAGAAAAATAGATTACTAAATCTAACTTAATGTATTCATATACCAAGCTATGAGTTTCGTAGCTTCTTTTTTGACATATCGTGACAATTTTTACGGCTCTAGGTTCAATATAGTAATACCTTGTAAACGTTGACTACTCTTTATTTATATTTGATATCTACTTAATGTATCTCTACAACGGTATGATTAAAATAAATAGCAGACATATATCCAGAAAATTCCTCACTAACACTCCACAGGCTATTCGGGAATTGGACTATTTTCTTTCAGGATCACATAAAAACATGAGGATATTTATTTTCGACAATACTTTGAACACGTAATATAATTTTACTTTCTCTTATCGTATAGAAAAGTACATACATAATTTCAATCAAGATATCTTTCGGCCTAGCAAGTTGTATTAGTCTTTAAGTTGTATGCACCCCTGAACTAGAAAAAAATTTGGGGTTTTACTATTTCTGTCCATCCTTATCACTCTGTATATCTAAATCTGGGGCTACATTAGAAAATATTAGACTAAATGAGTATCATACAAATTTGATATTTAATTGCTACATGATCATACCTCGAGACTAAATAGTGATTTTAGTTCTAGTTCTAAAGTTACATTGTCTACCTTGATGGTATTGGGGTAGAGTGCTTGCCTCAGAACCCGATGTTCATGGGTTCAAACCCAGATTTTTCTTGAACGATAAAAATCCTTAGCACAACTTCCTTCGGAGGGCAAGTAAAGCCATCGGTTCTTCATGTCGATTGTGGCATGTAAGAGAACACTGGAAGGTATGTGAGAATACCTTCCCGGAAAAATTGGTAGATCCTTTTGCTATCACTCATAGAAATTCTCGTGTGCTGATATAATTAGTCAGTTCAGTCAGTTTGTAAAATACCTCAAATAAACAAATGGAAGATAAATAAAGTTTCAGGCAGTTTTCTAATAACTGACTTTTAAAAATTCAAATTTTTTAAAACTAGTATAGTAATTTTATTTAAAATTAATATTTGAGAAGCGTTTTATAACGTAGATAGCTCTGTATACATATTTATAGAAGAAACATTCATTTAGGAGTAGATTACCAAAACTAGATTTTAGAAAATGTAAAATTGTTTGAAAACGGCTCAAACATTTTGTTACAAAGGAATCCTTTAAATCAAAAATAATATTGTTTATTTGTTTCTTTAGGGAAACTTTCAATTATTAAGAGTAGTTTTAAAATGTTGTTTCAAACTATAATAGCCCATAGGAGAAAGTAGGTACGACTGTGCAGAATATTTTATTTTAGAGCTGTATTCTTAATATCAGGATTATCAGTAAATTCAACTATATAGTGAGTTAAAAGAAAGAAGAATATAGATTTGATGAAAATAAATCAGTATTGGTGTGGAAAGAAGATGGGTGAATCCAAATCTTATAAAAACTTAGACCATTTCAACCAATCGTGATTCAATCAAGCCCCGATGAGCCATAGTCGGATCTTATAGCGTTTCTATTAGCTATGCTGGATCAGAATGGAATGGACAGGTTTCAAATGCAGATCTGGCCCCTTCCATTCGAGCTTTAGTAGGTGTCCTCTTGTATTTATTATAGTACCGCACTTCAAGCGTACTAAGTCAGGACTAATAAACTGGCCCTTATGGTGCGGCAGAGGGGAGCACATGTGTTTTTACATATTTTTTTTATAGAATTGAAATTTTTTGGTCAAAATAAATCAAATATTTCTCCAGTAGCAACATAGAGTTTAGTTTTCTGCACATGCTGATATCAACAGATCTTGAATACATGTCAAGGGTGTCCTGAAATTTTGTCAAACTTGTTCTTTTTATTTAAAAGGTTTTGACAAAATTCCAGGACACCCTTGACATGTATTCAAGATCTGTCAAAACCTTTTAAATAAAAAGAACAAGTTTTGACAAAATTCCAGAACACTCTTGACATATATTCAAGATATGTTGATATAAGCATGTGCATAAAACTAAACTCTATATTGATACTGGAGAAATATTTGATTTATTTTGTCCGAAAGAATGTGATGTTCTAAAAACTGTAAAATTACTCCTGCTCCCTTCTGCCACACCTTAATCTAAATACGATGTTAGGGGTACGAACTAGGGAAGTAACACATAAACTACTCTCAAAGGTGATGAGCGGGAAAATCTGGTGTTGGGCTGATCGAGCCTTAGCGTCAGATTAGAAAAACAAAGTCAGGTCCACTAATCTTGGACCAAGCATCGATTTAAATATGTTTAGAGGAGTCGTGTAACAAAAAGGTACGCGCCAAACACGTCAAGCGAATCTACTCTAGAGATATCGGGGCTCGTATCCGGGTCGGATGTACTGAGAACGGTTTTACCTAAATGGGGGTTTCACTCTCCCTCCACACAAATGAAGGTACATTTCCATTTAATTGTATCTTTGTAATCTTTATCCCATTTATTTGATTAAATGTTTCATCATCTGTCCTCTTCGCATAGAGTTTAATTTTTTCACATGGTAATGTAGGCGATTCTTAGATATATGCCATGAGTATAGTGGCATTAGATGAGAAACTTTTTAAATGAAGAGAAAAAGTTGTCATTAAATTCCAAGACGGCCTTGACAAATATTCAAGAACTGTTGAGGTCAACATGTGAATAAAATTAAACTTTATGTGTCTATTGGAGATTTGTTTGATTTCTTTTGACCAAAAATATATTTTAATATAAAAACTGTAAAAAAACACTCCCTTCAGCTTGTGTTTCCCACACTTCCACCTTAACAGGTTGTATGTCTACTGTTCACAAGAGCCTAGCATAGCTTTGATCCTGCATTACCTTTTTACCAGACTGTTGCCAACATAAACACAAATGAGGAATTCACGCAAACAAGTCACCAACTTCTAGCAGAGTTTCAGGTGTAGTAGTGGCCTAAACTACTGACTCAGGCTGGCGAGACCGGGGCTCAATTCAACTCCAGTGCAATTGGCGTGACTTTATTTTTCACATTAGTGTTTATTTGTCACATTAGTGGCATTAGTCCCAAGACGAGAAGTTAATATACTACCACCTTACATCCCGAGTATTTAAATTAATTGTGTTTAAGTTGAGGAAAACCAGAACGACCAGGACACCATAAACAAAATGTATAATAATAAATAATTGGTGGATTTAGGATGGTACTAGCATGTTCAACTGGTGTTACTGACTCCTAGCCCTTTCTTTAGGGCTCTAGTTAAAATCCCAGCTGGGCACACTAGTTGAGATTCCCCGCTACACTCCCCCAAAAGTGGTTTCCAATCTTTCGCTCTATCTCTCTCCCTCTCTAGGCAATTGATTGTGCACTCCTATCTTCACATCCTTATACAATATGATCAGGTTGTTAGAGTTTAAATTATTATTAGATGAAAATTTAGTAATCTTGATGGCAACTATCGATGCAGTTTCTCTTAATAATGCTAATCATCCTTCTCAAATTACACATGACGCCTACAATATAGTCTTGTATAAAACATATCATGGAAAAAAATAGCTTGGTAATAATATATTCTGTTTCCATTTGAATCTATTCCTTTAATTTAATACGCCTTGGTATTTGATCAAGTATTGTTGAAATATTTCCCAATTTGGATACTCTCTAGGACAACCTAGTGGCGTGTCAATCATCAATCGAAAACAAATTAACTATTGATGTGTGCATGTGAGAAACGCGAGGTCATCATATCGTAAAGACATGTTCTTAACATGAAGAAGAAACACATCAATTTGTCACTATTTTTTTTACGGCCTTGTCTCAAGAAAACTTGACTGATTCGAGGCTGTAATCTACGTAAGCCCAACTCTCGAATGAAGGGTCAATAAGGGAGTCAGAGAAGGAACGAAATTTTAAAAATCTACTGTAGATCTACATATACATTTTAAACCTGCTAATATTATGTATTTTTTTGTTGATCCCATAATAAAACACGTTTAGTAATGCATTTACTTAATTTGTATTTATTTATTTGACGTGCACTTTCTGAACCGACTGATTATATCAGCACACGACTTATAAACTCACATATATCTATAAAAAAAACAGCATCCAGTCCCCGGCCGTTAATTCGTCATTATGAAAGGGTTAACCCATATTTTCAACCATGATAAATTTTTTGGTTATGCCGATAATCGAGCTCAGAATCCTTAGTTCAGTAGACAGACACGCTACCGACTGAGCTAAGATGTCAGGCCATTCACTTAAGGTTACACACAAAAACTTATAATGTATACATCAGAAATATAATTGTTATAATCTCCATAAAGAGTTTTGTTGCTCTAGACGACCAATTAAATGCCTGAAGCCAAGATTTTATTAAAAGGTTTTGCTCAATAAGTAAGAGCTATTTGCAATTATTGCCAGTGATAATCAATTATTTGTAATGACTTGTGATAATTCTTAAATCGTAAAACACTGTAGGTTATAATAAAAACGAAATAAAAAACAAATATTAAAAAAAATTCCTAGAAATAGATACATGATGTACAATAGATATCAACTTATGGTCTCACAAACATATGACGTAACTCATATTTGTATAAGGTGTATAACACACGAACATTGATTGAATTGCCTCATTAGTCAAACGGAAAGTGATGCATAAGTTATGTTTGACCATGAAACACGTTGTGCATCAAAATAAAATTCTACAAGTCTTTCTTTCATTACTAATTAGTAGTGATAAATGTTCCAATGTAAAAGAATTGAGCTAAGCTATCAAATGACCTGTTTCAAAATTTGCAAAGTCAGTTATATTTGTAATTCCAATTTACCACGATTTGCTTATAAGCATGTTTTTTTTTCACTCAAGACCTGATTATTATTATGTTAAATAAATGTCTAAATTTGTTTTATACTGGTCTGGCTGCTTACTGCAGCCACAGAACTACAAGAAAAGAGTAAATTAAGATAAGATGAAAGAGAGTTTATTATTATTAATTAATTAATGCAATATAATCCAATACCATAAAATAAAAATTACAGATTATTACAATTTACATTTTAATTTCAAGTCTAGAGATATACATTATTATTACTATTCTAGAGGCATTACAGAAAATCTTGTTAATGGGCCTCTTAATAAGTGTATAAAATATATATCTGGGGGCGTAAAATTGTAGGTAAACAAGGTAAAAATATAGAAATTACATAACAAATGACAGGCTTTTTCATGAAATAAACTTTTTAATATATATTTATTATTATTATTATTATTATTATTATTATTATTATTATTAGACCTCGTCTTACTATCCATTCGGGTTATACGCACTTATGCTAATGTGTAATGGTTAGGGTGATTGTGAGATTAAATTGAGTACCTACAGTTTAACATGGAATTCGAACCACGGTGGAGGCTTGGCATTCTACACATTCACAATATGTGAAGAATAATATAATATAATAGAAGGCTGATTTAAATTTAAATCTTGATAAATATATAATATTTTGGTTCAACTAGTTCCAAGTCTTTGCACCATTCGAATGAAAGATTGATTTCATAAAACAGTTAGTTTTAGCTTTTGGCACTATTAGATTTTTGTGGTATTATTTCTGGTCGATAATCTTTGATTAACATATTTAAAATCTAAGCAAGTTGAAGTTTTTATACCATGTATTATATCATACATAAGTATTAACATCTTATATTTAATTAGCTGTCTCAAATTTAAGAATCCCAGTAATCTAAACAATGGTGTACTATGTGCTTTGAAATTTGAAAAAGTTATAATTCTGACCATTTTTTTCATTAATAACACTAGTGGTTGAAGATGGTTTGTGTGGGGACTCCCTAAATTCCAATCCCGTAAAGAAGATGGGAGTAGACAAATGTGAAGTACAAACTTCTTACTCTCGATACTGGGAAAATATATCTTAGCCTAGAGAAACGCCAATATACTTGGAGAGAGTCTTGCTTAGAGACCTGATGTGTGAGACTCATTTGAGGTTATCGTTGAAAGTTATGCACAGGCATTTGACGCAATTTACATGATTTATTTTTTCTTCATTTATTTTTATACCAATAATTTCATTTCTATGTTGTTTAGACTTGATTGAGAATTTCATATATTTAGTTTTTGTGACATTGAAATATAATATGTCCACTCTAATCCATGTTGATAAGCCCCCTAAATCACTCTGTAAATGTAAATCAGCAAATAAATAGGTATTAGATTGCGTTATACAATTATGTAAATCATTAACATATATAATAAATAGGGCAGGTCCCAAAATAGAGCCTTGGGGAACACCACATGATATCAATCTTACATCTGACTTAGATCTGTTTATTTGAACATATTTTATCTGTGACCTATGTGTAACATATTACATGAATTTCATATTATAATATATTTCTTTAACTCAATTTCAAAATCTCTTCTAGTATAAATGTTCTTTATCTAACTCTCATTATTACATCATCCACATAAATTTAATGAAAAAAAGTTAATCTGTAAATATTTTACCTATATTATGTCAGACATTATAAATACTATTTTTTAAATCAATTTTGTCTAAGACATAACTACATTGTTAGTGATCTTATACCATTATGTTATATACTTTAAATAATTAACCACCTGCTCTTATTTACTATTTACAAACAGACTATTTATATTTTATAATGGTTTTCTTTTTAATAACTTATTTCTTGTCATACATTAGTTTTATAAATAAATAAATGTACAGTGCAACTCACAGACTTTCTCATGCTTTTATTTTAAAATAGACATTCACTAAAAATGTATAAGATTTGTAAAACGAAATTATAAGTATATTCATTGTTGTAGAAGGACTACACCAAATATCATAAATGAGATAATACGCAATCTTACTTACTTTATAGCATTAGGAACTAGGAACACTGATACAGAAAAATTGAGGAAAGAGAAACATCTTTGTCCACCAAAGAGCATCAGAATCAAATTCATTTTCAAATACCTGAAAAATTGTATATTTGCTCATAGCTCAGAAACTATTGGTTTTATAAAAATATATTTAAAATAAAAGATTAAAATCTTTAGTAATAATATAACTTTACAATGATAAGTTATTTCGATTAGTTCAAATATCTGCGGAGAAATGATGGAAATTGGAAATTTACCTCATTTTCTTAAGAAAATGAGAACTGCCATCTTGTTTATAATGGAAAATAATGGATATATATGTGTCTATATATGTGTCTATATATTTATATCTATATATAATTTAATCAAAACCGTAGAGCAAATTTTGAAAAAAAATTCTCTTTTTGCCCTTCAGTAAGCTTCCCTTAATTTTAGGGTTAGATTTATAATTACAAAATCTTCTCAGGAGGAACTTAAGAAAACCCCAGTTACCAAGTATTAGCCTAATTGGTAAAATGATTTTATCTTTAGCCCAAGGTATAGAGAAACAGACGGTATTGCGAAAACAACTTTTTTGGTTTCAGCTGGTCCTGAAACGTCAAAATATATCAAAATCTCAAGTTCGATTTTTTTTTGACGATCTCAATACTTCTCTCCGAGGTGTTGAGAGAAGGTAAATAATACTACTTTCTATCTATAGAGGTAAAGAAAAGTTATGTTTTGGCTGTACATAAAATTACGTTATTTAAACATGGCCTTGACTAACAACTATTTATTTCATTTATTTGAGGTATTTAACGTGCACTTTTCTGAACCAATTGATCATATCAGCACATAATAATTTCTATGAGTGAGCGTAATTTTGCCGGAGAGGTATTTTTACATACCAAAATCGACATGAGACCGACGGCTTTACTTCCCATCCGGAGGAAGTTGCGCTACGGATTTTTGTCGCTCAATAAAAATCCGTCAATCTCGGCTAGGTTTGAAACCAATAATATTGGATCCTGAGTCGAGCACTTTGTCCTGAGACCACCAAGGTTTACGTATTAAAATTACACGTTTATTCTCGTGGGATTTTTTTTAGTACAAGGAAGTACACGCTAGCTATTATATACTTGAAAAAAATATTACAAGGAGGGTGAAACTTAAGGTAAGGATAGAAAAAAACCAACCTAGTGGGCATAGCCTAAAATTAAACCCCAGTAAGGATCAAGCACTTTGGTCCTTAAGTAATTCTATATTTTTTTTAAAATAAAAGTATGTTCCTAGAAATGAGTTATAATAACTATACTTTACATTTTATAAAACAGGCCTAGGTCACCGACAAGTAATATACCCAGACATTCAACCTCTAGATTAAAATGGTTGCGCTCATTTTGGCAGTTTGAGTCCTTCAACACTAAGATCGCTGTGATCATTCCTATCATCATCCATTAGTAACACTAGCGAGGCCCAGTGTTGAAGGAGTCAAGCTGGCAAAAGGAGCGCAGCTAAACCCCCGTAAGGTTGAGAGTCTGTTTCTTACTTGTCTGTGACCTAGGTGTAACTAAATCAGTGATTAGCCTACACATACTAAATTTAAGGATCATCTAGTTTGGTTTTCCGGTGATGGAGAGTGCAAGTGTCAAACAAATCCCAGCTGTTACTACCTATAATAGTTTTCCTTAAATGGTTTCTCACACTAACTTTAAGCAAATCTGTGTATATTTCCTTTAAATTATACCCCCCATATATCTTTCATTCTGTGAGTATTTGACTAAACGTAGTGAGGTTCTTTTTTTAACTTGAGTACATTTCATATGTATGTCTGTCCGGATATTTGTTCCTCGATAACTCTCAAATATGTGAACCAATTTTAAAAAACTTGACAAAAAAATTGAACCTAGGTCAAACTATATAATTATGTTCTATATAGTTTGAGCCTAAGAAAAAACATCAACTTCAAATCCAAGGAGAAATAATTATCAAAGATGTTTTGATCTTTAAATCCTAAGAGAAAATATGTTAAGACTGTACTAACGATAAGAACATGACCTAATTCTGATCATGACGTACTTGGCATTTTCTGAATGGAGGGAACGAGGTATTCTGTTCACAGAAATACTATTTAAAATTCATATAGACAGGAGAGATATAGTAATATTCTGGTAGGAAGAACAGTAGATGACAGTCACAAACGTTAGAAAAACAATTTTTAAATATTCAGACTGTTGCGATACGGTATCTTCAAGACGTACCTACGATCTGCGATTTAAATATCTTATAATTTAAACACATTTCATTATGTTATTTAATTTAACTTTTATTTAGAATTTACAGAAATAATTTTTGTTTAACTGTCGTAAAAAATAAATGCTTGAAAGCTGATTTACTTTATATATATATATATTTTTTATAATGAATTTGCCATTTCGGCATTTCGAATCGACAGTTAACAACTCTGTGTAGTAAAAGCAACAACAAACACTAATTATCAGACTTCAAACTCAATTGTTCCCAGCAAATGCTGAGCTCTTACGGACACAAGTAAAACTACTTTTATAAAAAGAACATAAAAACAATATAATTTACAAATGAAGCATATTGCTCTCTTTCTCGCCCTTACAGTGCGAGGTTTTTTCTTCAACTATTGCAAGGGCTGTAAACAAGCAAACTGAAAGTTATTCACCGTAGCCTGCTTGCACGTGTACGGAAATTAAACAGCAACAGTACAGTCAGACTAAATAAAATTGACACAACCTAAATTAAAATGCACTAGAAATCAATTCAATAAAACGGGATCATAACAATACCTCAAGTAATTCGATTTAAATCTTTAAATTTTAATAGCTATTATCAATATCTATAGATTAACATAAATATTCAGGGCAGCCAACTCGGTCAGCGAAAAATTATCAATCAAGTCACACGGCTTAAAAATACACTGTCATTTTCTGGAACTACTTCTCTATTCTGTCCAAGCCTATACTCACTTTCGCCCTTCCCATACAATCACCCCTTGTCATGTCAATAATAAAGAGGAAAAAGAAAACTACGAAACTTCTTATATCAAAGTAAAGAGGAAAGCTCGCTGCTAGTTCTCAAATATCTCAACATTTTATATTGTGAGCCTATCAAAAAATGATTGTATTTGTTAGAAAAAAGCTAAATATAGAGCCTTTTCATCAATCCTAGTCTAGTAGCTCCCCAATCCTGTTTAAAATATCTTTGAAAATAAGTTAATGTCACATTTCCACACATTTATTTCTATTAATAAAGCTCAAACTATTGGGTTGGTAAGGAAGAAGAACCCTGTAGGATTCTCTCGACTTTATTTTGGCGTGAACCATAGTTTGAAATAAAGCAGCGCATATTTAAAATTGCTTTAGAGCTGAACTTCTGTACGGAAATTTATCGCTTACCGATTCATCTCCCTTAAATAAAATAATATCAATGTTGACCTCAAAAAGTTATGTTTTTATTTTCTAATACTGCTTTTCCTACCAGAATCCTACTATAGTAAGATACTGTTTTAAAAACAATGGACATATGTATATGTTAATGAAAATGTATGTAGTATTTTCATTCAATTAGAAGAAAAGTCAAGGTAAAGTGGAAATGCCAGGCTCTAGTTTTCCCCTTCCTTTCCCCAGTGTCTTCTCTCCCTAGCGCCCAAGTCACCCACCATGTTGTGCTCCAGAGTCTAGTGGAAGGAGCTAGAGTGAGTAACTCAATGAGAGAAATCTTGGAGAAACTGATTTCCTCCTCCGCCCCTGAACTTAATCAACTTACAGTTTCATTACCCAGACCTCGCTAGTCAAGTCGGTGAGCGACTGAAGCCACGGACAAGATCGCTGACATGTCATGAGGGAGACGAGACGGGTTACATGGTGACGTTCCTACTTTAACACTATTAACTAGTTTTGAATGATTTTGATGATAAGATATTGGTTTGTAATTTATTCATTAATTAATAAACGGTGTACAAAGATTCACTTAGTTTGCCAAAATATCTTTAAAAATTACGTAGACAATGAAATACCTCAAAAAACTAATATTTTAAGATGGTTGTGTCCCTTAGTTGCATATCCATGATTAAAAGGTTTAAACAAATCCACTTTGAAGAACAAAAAATACAAGAATTGCTTTGTTGTGTAAATTCAATAAAAAATAAAAATAAAAGATGTAGACCCTACTTAGAGATGTTAAAAACAAAAATACTGTGTAAGTTTACACTTTTAAAACTGGTTTTTAAGACTTGTTATGTAAATTACAAATCGATTTGATAAAATAAGATAAATTTACGCCTGAAAAACATAAGATATATTTGGTGGTGAGGGAATAATAATTAATCCCCTACAATATTATATTTTAAGCATTTTTATTTAGGTCTGTTCAACCCCTTAATTTAATCGTAAGAGTTGACATAATAAACTAAATGGTGCAAAGTTTGATTCACGTCAAAGCAGAAATTATGTGTTTTTAAATTTCACATATCAAGAGAAGGTATCGTGATCGTGAAAAAATCTATTTCGATATTATGGCAAATTTTTAGGTTTTATATGAATTCGAACCCAAACGAGTGAATTTTACACTTCTGTCTTTCATGCCTGTCTGCCTGTAGCTAGTCTCGGATTCAAAACCATTTCTTCAATCTTTATTTATCAAACACAAATTAATTTAAGGGTATTTTATTTACAACAAAGTATAGAAAATTTGAATGGTTTGGAAATTGACCTTGAATATTGAATTCAAAATGGGAATATGTTAATAGTTATTCATTATAATAATAATTTATTTTACAAATAACAAATAATTGTAGGATATTTTACAAATAATTTATTTTTTAAAAATTGAATTTTGTTAAATATATTTGAACATTTTGGTTTAAAATTTATATATAAAGAGTGATTATTGGAATTAACAAGATTATGTGTTGGTTTTATGAGTAAAACATATTTTAAAGGTAACTTACTATAAAGATGTTTTTGAAAAAAAAGATTGGAGCTATAATACATAATATGAGAAGGTTTGTGCGATTGTGTCATACCATTTATTTTTTATTTTATCAAATAGGGGTTTATTAGTATTATAGGGTTTGTTTTTATACATACATTTGTCTTATAGCTAATTTAGGCCAAGTCACTAATATCCAGTATACTACTATTTAATCAAATTTAAAGAATATTTAAAGTTAAATCTGCCAAAAAAAAAACAGTAAAAATACCTTATACCTATTCTACCTAATACCTTGACAGCACATTATTTTCAGAATACAGAAAACGATTTTAATGTGAGTAAATATAATTTTGGTTGTTCTTAGTATATAACATAGTTTTGTTTATTCGTCCATTTAATATGGGTATTTTCAATCTCCCACGACCATTCAATATTTTCACAACCAAATAATAAATGGAGTTGATGAAGTTTTTTTAAAAAAAATTTCATTCATCTCCAAGGTTAATAAATATTTAATACAATAGAGGACGATTGAGAGAGTAGCTAAGAATAAATGCAGGCATATTAGAGTCGTATGACGTTTGGCATATTACCCCTGAAACGTGATCCGTTTGGACTAATTTATACATGGATGTTTGGCCTTGTATTACCAACTAAATGGGATGTATTTTGGACAAGTCGAAATATGACGTATGGACTAAGGCTAAAACCAATTATTACCTTCATTTATACAGACCTAACCTAACAAAATTTAATCCAACCTAACCATAAAGTGAATTTCTTTAATTTTTACAGTTCTAACATATCATAGCATAATATATCCTAATCTATCATCATAATCAATATCATCAACCTCAACTGTCTCCAGCCTGTGGCAACGTCGGTCTCATAAAATGCCTCAATCTAACCTAACCAGCAGGCGATATCCTTTCGTGTGTTTTTTTTCAGACCTAGCATAAACTCACGTAGGTCTAAGGCGATTCAACAAAAACTGACTATAGAAATGTAGAGTCAGAAGTAAACAAACACATGAGGTAGGAAAGTCCTATGAACAACCTGGTACAAACGACATGGTGTATAAATTAAGATAATCCCAGATTGAGCCAAACGTCATGCGCGCCATATTAGCGTGAAGAAATTATGCGTAAAACCACAATGATAAATAACGTGTGGAAAATAAACCTTATTACACCCAGTTGAGATTAGAACTTCAGCCTCAACACTGGCAATCCAGTCTATTGCGAGTGTGATGCCTTATTAGACCCAGTGACCATTTGTGTGGGTGAGTTTTTGTGGGTATATTATTTTTGATTCAAATTGAGATAGCAATTTATGCTCAGTGTTTTAACATTGATACTACCCACCACGTTGTCTAATTCACGGATGTTCGTGTTGGACTAGACTGCCAAAGACGGGGAGCTAGGGGTTCGATCCCGGTCGGGTGTACTAAGGGTAGTTTTTCCTAAAAGGGTTTACACTCTTCCTCCACGCAAATGTGGGTACACTTTCTCTAAATATAGCCTTCTTAGTCCCTAAAATCATTAACCTAATTAGTACATACACGTATAACCCGAACAGGTAGTAGGACGCGGTGCTAAGCAGAACTTCTAAAGGTAATACAGCACTCCCAATCCCGCACAATAACCTTAAAAGACCTTGCAGTTCACACGGTGAGCTGTAAATGGGGCGTAACCCCCACGTTCGTGTTACAATACAGTAAAATGTTACCAATATAACCACTTTTTTTTTTAGTCATTTCTTCCTACCATCCACCATGTATTTTCAGTGACACGTTAGTCTCGTCTTAAAAACCCCAAATTAAATTAAAAAACAACAACAACCAAGATAGAAAAGCTAATTGGGGACGTGGTGATACGACCCCCATTGAACGCCAACTCTGCAGACACTGAATGACAGCCTGGCCACCCCCCCCCCCCTCACTCACCCATATTTTAACATCGAGGTTCCCCGCAGTCACTTTTATAATATTTGGCCTGAGGGGGCAGATATTTGGGTTTCGACCCCCCTCCTTGCCAAGCCGAGAGTTCACGAGGGGGTGACAATACCCCAATCAAGACTAGGGGTAGAGAGGGGGTGGACTCACATCTGTGAATATGAATTTGTGAATTACTTATTCCGGCAATGTGGCATGCCCCAAGGCAGCGACCACCAATACCGGTTATTATAATTCTCAAGAGTGAGTGGTTGTGCTAAAGCGGGATATGTCCACAAGAATAAGAATACTATATTAAACATTTCTGTGTGTCAAAGTTTCAAAGATTTCAGTCACATTCTTGTTTATACATACCCAAGTATTATATGTTAAAATCCAACTTTTTTTTTGAAATTTTAAGTTCCTCCCTTAATTTAAGTGGTAGAATTAAGAAGCTAGTAGCGTGGAGAGAGGACGAAAAACCACAGTAAGGATCAAATGGGGGGAAAATTCATTCAATTTTCCCGGCTCGAATTAGAACAGCAAGCATCTCACCAATAACACCCCCAAGTGTTTTTTTTTACTTGGAGTCTTACCACCCACACGTGCTATACTCTTGAGTAGGGTTGCAGAAGTTAAAATTTGAATAAAATGTATTCGCATTTTGGTGGAGGAAGGGTGGAAAATTATATAGGAAAAAACACTTTCGGTAAACCCAAGCCGTAATTTGAGGCCCAACCTCCACATTATAAGTAAACCATACTAATTGCACGCTCCATTTAGCCTCCGTGACTACAGACGTGGGTGTGTATTTTCTTAGGGAATTGAACTATGATAATAGAATATTCCTTCTCTGCGACATAGCCCACTGTTGTTCATCGTCACCTTGGCACTACCAGCAATACGCCATGTGGCGTGTGAACAAGACATGTTAATAACCGTGTTAACACTGTCACGTGTGTCATACGTATGAGAGAGAAAGAGAGTCAAGATATGATTAGAGATCAGCCTCAGGCTTTTGGGCATGCGGGTTTGAGCTCCGGGGGCTACACGAAAACCACCGCTGACCACATTTTTAAATCAATTTTAAAATGGTACAAAAAATAACTCGTAGGTGGCTGTTGATTCTATTTGTGAGTCACTCAATCTACGTGGATGATACGGTTGAACCAACCATGGTTTTTTTTTTACCAGCAATTGAGAGGAAGAGATTACTGTTATTAGTAACATTTTGACCGACAGGATTCTCAGTACGAATAGTGTGCCTGACTCAGGAGACCGGGTGTAATTTCTGGTTTGCTATATTAAAATAGTGTTTTCCTAAATGACTTAGAGCTGTTTTAACTACAGTTTCTCTTAACTTATATAGGTAGATATGTTTAATGTTTAAACATAGGTCCATTACTTTGTATTCAAACCGGAAAGGGGACGCAATAGCACAAAGAGACTAGAGTTTAGACAACATTTGGATTCGAACATAGAGCCTTAACAGTATTATACCACAGTTCAGGCCTTCTTTTGGCTAAACATATTATCATTGTTGTTCTTCATTTGTGCAAATGTTAACAGAATTTTAAAAATTGACTGTTCTCAATAAGTTGAAAAAAATCAACCTTTGTATTACAATTGTTATTAGTGGAGGAGTGATATTAATATTAGTAAGTTATTAGTACTTCTACGTTAATCATAAGTCTCAACATAATTGGTAGGGATAGTGAGGTTAGTCGAGATAAAATGCACCTTCATTCGTTTGTAGAGAGTTTGGAGAAAAATTGGAAATATCACAATAAGAGATACTAACATGTTGAGACGCCTTAAAACCCCAATAAACAAAGTATGTAGAAAATCGCTCGCAGTGCACACAACTGGGATTCGCACCAAGTCTAATCCCAACCTTGCGAGTAAGAGTCAGGAGGACGAACCACTACATCAACCCTGCTAGAAAAATAACTTGTGTAAGATATCCTTAGGGTAGGTTTATGCTGCATCCTTGCTAAGAACGTGGTTTAAGGACGAAGATGAAACAAAACTAATAATCCTTATTGGCGCATTTAACCTACATCAGTGCTGCTCGCCTCGCTGCCCACTGCTATCCTCGCTATAACGATAACAAATCACTTTGCTTTCCGATCCTCGACCATCGTCGGGCATCTAGAAATTGGAGCTGTGATTGGTTCCTTCACACAATTTCTCGTTCAATACGAATGCAAATATACAGAAAGGTCGGTTGTGACATCCATAAGTGTCTGAAAAGCCTTTCTGGATAGTTCTTGAGCTCTTTATAGAAATGGTGAGAGTAATCTTAGCGATGGCGTTCTTGATTCAAAGGGTGAACTCCATAACTTCTCCTTTTTCTGATTGTTACAAACCACATTTTTGCCGAAAATGGATCACTATCACTGTCATCAAATGACTGAGACAGCATCGTTCCATAACAATAACACGTTCCAATTACACCAAACCTAATCTATCATGCCAGCATCTCACATCAATATGAACAGATGCAGGGTAAATGCTCCATGGCGGGCATCAAAGCAACATGCCAGCAGCTAGGTGTTTGGCGATCATCCATTTGCCAGCAGTGAGGTGTCGGCGAGCATCCATTTGCTAGAAGCGAGATGTCCCGTGATCATCCATTTGCCAGCAGCGAGATGTCCGGCGAGCATCCATCTGCCAGCAGTGAGGTGTCCGGCGAGCATCCATTTGCCAGCAGCGAGGTTTCCGGTGAGCATCCATCTACCAGCAGCGAAGTTTCTGGCGAGCATCCATCTGCCAGCAGCGAGGTGTCTGGCGAGCATCCATTTGCCAGCAGCGAGGATACAGCATAAACGTACACTTAGTTTTGAAAATTAATATTTAGTTATTGGGATTAACGGTGCTGACCATATGACACCCTCTATCCGTGAATGTGTGAGCTATCTTCGCCAACATTTGGCGGCCGTTCAGTAAGTATAGTTCACTTTCCGGCAGAGGGCATGGAATTATTATTATTAATACATGTTCATTGCTAATATATTTGGATATCTAGATAGAGATTGACATCTTGATCCGTATTGGTGGGGATGCGTGTTAAACACCAAGCTCGTCTGGTTTACCGGTTATGGAGAGGCCGGAGTTCAAATCCTGGTTAAGTGTACTGAATGTTTCTACTAATTGGTTTCCCACTCTCTCACCACACAAATGTGAGTTCATTTAACCTGAACTACATTTTACAATAGCGTGGTTAAGAGACGGGTTGGGTGGGATTAACAACGTGTATATCATCCTATGCAAATTATATACACTTTTTTACTATTCCACTAGTTTTTTTTACATAGAGACCCACCTCGGTGGCGTAGTTGGCTAAAGCGCTGGTCGTGTTGAGCTTGACTGCTGAAGACGGGGAGATCGAGGTTCGAATCTCGGTCGGGTGAACTGGGGTGGTTTTTTCTATATGGTTTTCCACTCTCCCTTAACGCAAATGCGGGTTCACTTCCTCTAATTCACCCTTCCCAATTCCTATTCCATTAGCGTAATTATTACTTAAAGCGTATAACCCGAACGGGTAGTAAGACGCGGTGCTAAATATTATAATATTATTTTTACATAGATGCCATTACATGTATTGGAGTTTATTGCTTCTTTTTTTTAAATGTATCTTTAGTTTAAAGTCTAAAATAAATCAATATTTTGTCTGGTAAGTTTGGATTAACACGGCGTCGATTTTATGGCCGGAAGAAGATAAAACAATTTAACAATATAAAAATTAGATGATAGATACAAAAAATCTACCTTGAAAAGGTTCCCACCACTAAATGCACCTGTGCAGTATAAGAAGACTAGTTTATTTGCCACGTGTAAAATATTACAAATACAAATAAATGTATTCCGGCAAAATAAGAAGTCCTCGATTAATATCAAAATATAAATGCGGAAATGAAACATAAATTTCTGCGATATAACACATCCTCTTCTTTATTCGGGTCATAATGGATCCTATGGTCTTGCTTCATTACCAGCAGTGACACGATACAATACGCAAATATAATCTAGATTAGAAACGTAAAAAAAAACTAGTCTTGAACGAAGGACAAATGTAGAGTTAATAAGTGAAAGGATAGGATGTGTGTTTTTTGTGTTTTTTTTAGTACCACGTCTTACTAGACGTTTGGGTTATATGCCGTGTATTGTGTAAACTAAACTAAAAGTTCACAACGCACACGGAATAAGTTACTGTAGTAGGCGAGTTCTCATTAATTTAATAGTTAAATATTATATCCATATATTTATTTTCCTTTAGTCCGAAACATTAGCTCAATCAGTAGCCTATCTCTCTACTGAGATAAGGGTCCCAGGTTTGATTCCCAGCACGGCGGAAAATATAATCTTTGGTGAGATGTGGTTTTAACGTTCCAAAACGATAAATCAACGGCCGGCGACTGGATGTTGTACCTGTCCTAATCTTAGGTTAGATTATAAGATACGTGTAGCTAAGAGAGGGCTAGCAAGCCGGTAGTGGAAAATATATGGCTTGGATAAAAAAAACAGACCCAGAGCACAAGCCGGAAATAGTGAGGGAAAAAAATGCCAAATTGACCTACTTTAGTGGCCGAATGGTCAAAGGTTGCGTTATCATGTTAAAATAGCCTGTTAAAGACGTGGAAAATGGGGTTCAAATTCCGGTGGGGTGTGCTTAGTGTTTTTTTTTTCCTAAATGGTTTTCCACTCTCCTTCCACCCAAACGCAGGTAGATTCCCATTAAACGGCTTTCTTCCTCATCCCAACCCCATTAGAGTACCGGGTAGGTATCGTATATATTCGTATAGCCTGTACAGGAAGTAGGACGTGGTGATACAAAAATAATACCTAACACCACGTCTTACTAACCATTCGGGTTGTACTATTAAGTAATAATTACGGACTAGGAACAGGGAAAGCAGAATATAGAGGAAGTGAACCCGCTTTTGCGTGGTGGGAGAGTGAAAATTAATTTTGGAAAATCAGCCTCCAGTTTACCTGAACGAGACTCGAACCTCGATTTCCCTGTCCTCGGCTGTCTAGATCAACACGAAACTAGTTCATTAGCTAACTACGCCACTGAAGCAGGTAAAAACATAAATAAATAAAGAGCCTATTTCATGACCAATTAACAGGAATATTATATATGATATGGTGGGGCTATTTCGATCATTTCATCTTTAATTTAAGTTCTCGCCTATAATATGTTTGAGAATTTTTTAAACGGTTATTTATATCTTTATTCATATCTTCTGAACCATAATTAATAATAGTTTTATGAAAAAAAATATCTAAGCAAGACACAATTAAAAAAGTACATTATCAAGTGGAAATAACATTTTAGTAAAAACGTGGGGCTATTTGGATCGGGGATGGGGCTATTTGAATCACACATTTATTTTGATATTTTACCATGAGTATAGCTAGTTTTTTTTTTATTAAATGTGTATACTACTAGAAACAAACAAAATATGAACTTTACAAAAATCTCATCGTGAATTTTCTTCTTATTCTCCTTCTTCTTCTTCTACACTGTCAAAAATATGATCGACATTATAGGCTTTATCTGAGTGCTGGGTGTGGCCATCTCAGATAAAATACGTCTTTTAGGCTTTTTAGAGACTCGGTGTTTCAAGGTCATACCAGTATTAGTTTCTTTTTTAAACAGTAAAGCTCTTTCCGATCTTACTTTATCAACATTTTCTTGTGATGTTAGGCTCTTTGTTTTGTCCTCTTTTGTTTGGATGTGTGTGAAGCTTTTACCGGTGTTGGTAATACTTGAGAAAAAGTAATGGTAGATGTTTGTGGTCTGGTTGATGGTCCTGCAGTGCCACATGGAGTCTCCGGTCTGCAATAAAGGTGTGTGAAGGAATAATTTTTTTTTTCAGGCACTTTAACGCAATTGTACATTCAAAACCTTTGACCGCATTCCCAACAGTTACTCCATTGATCCAAGCAGCATTTAGTAGTCTACCGAAGGTTAAATTGGTGATTGCACATTTTGGGTTGTTGTGAATGAGTGAATTAGTTTCTTGATGGTAAAAAGCTTTTAGAGGTTTAAAAAATGACCTATCAAGAGGATGCAGAACGTGCGTGGTGTGAGGTGGAAGGCACAATATACACTACACTACAATATACAGCACAAATACAATTATTTGCATCACTAGGAAAAGTATGCCAATCTCACTTTGATGGATCTAGTAAAAA
Source organism: Timema poppense (assembly GCA_902141375.1). Lineage (NCBI taxonomy): Eukaryota > Metazoa > Arthropoda > Insecta > Phasmatodea > Timematidae > Timema > Timema poppense. The sequence continues at coordinate 127,223 of CABFOV010001196.1, forward strand.
GATCTTTTCAGCTATTTAAACGTTAAAAAATTATAATTTTTTATACTAATTTACAGCCAATAGATCATCCAATAAATTGGAGAAACTAAACACCAAAAACATATGTGCAGAATAGCTGTGCAGTAGCTTGAATCCTTATTTTGATTCAAATAGCCCCACTCTACTATAAAAGATGACGTTCGAACAAAAGAAAAAAGTATCGAAGGATGATTTTCTTCATTCTTCATTCAAAATCAGTGAAATTGGGACCAGTTAGATAGTTATTTTTATTTTAAGATTATATTTAAATTTTTGTTGTTGTAGGCCTACTGTTTAAAATATAGAAATCAACTTCCCACGCTATTTCTATTAGTATTTAAAGTAGAATACAGAAAACCCCACCTTGCAACATCTGGCTCGAAATGTCTTACTTACCTAAATTAGGTGATATAAGTAAGGTGAAACTTGCTCTTAACACTCGGATACAAACAGGTTAATAAGTAGTCCAGCGAGTCAAACATTTCTTCAATTATATTATATTTTATTAATATCAGTACAGCCTAATATGTCATTACTAATTAATTCAAATGTAAGCCATAACACCAGCGCGTGTTTTAATTATTATTTTAGCACCACGTCTTATTACTAGTTCGTTTCATACGCTTGTCTACTGAATGTGTTACGGATAAGGAAGGTTGAATTGAGAGGAAGTGTTACTCATTTATGTGGAGGGAGAGGGGAACACGATTTAGAAAATAAAAACACTCTCATGGTACTCGACCGGGATTTTAGCTCCAATCTTCCCACTATCGGGAGTCCAGTTTATTGCAAGAGGGACGCCTTATAGTAGAGTAAATCGGCCACTGAAACGGGTAGCACCAATATTATTAACGAGATATTCTAAAGGGAAGATATCAGAATACCTAAGAGAAATACACGCATTATTATGTGGCGAGGATAGAAAAAACCCCATTAAAAACGTATGCGGGAATCGAAACTTGGTGTGCCAAACTGAGATTCTAACGCTAACCTCCGAATTAACCGGTACAACGATCTAATTTCGTAAGCCACTTTATCACTGTTGGACGCTGCATATGAATACACTAACAGGCACAAATAATCACTCTTATATTACAGAAATACTCTTATTGCTTAGAAAACAATTTAAAATTAAAACTATATAATAATATATAATAGTTTTAATTATATTAATCCAAGGTTACTGCACTCCTGGTCTGACTCGCTTGCCCAGCCAATAGCACGTCTGCTTGGTGAATTAAATCCTCCCGGTCCAATTCTCCGCATGGATAGAGGATTGTATGAAATTGGAATATTACCTATCACGCCGTTGAATTGATAACCGTGGGAGACCGGGCATGGTGTCGGTTTTATAGCTAAGATACTATGTAAGTCGTGTGTTGGTACAATTAGCTAGCTCAAAAAGTACACATTCTAATGCACTCCCCCAATGAAAAATAAGTGCAGTCTCCATCCCTGGCAGGTGGGAAACAATACTCGGCATAGTGTTTGGTATCCTCTGCACTTGATATGCACATATTGGATAGCACACTCGACAGGTTGACTGTGAAACTCAGGTGCTGTAACCTCACAGCTGTAACAAGTGAAGAGAGACAGGACAGTGGGAGAAAGATTCCTTCCTAAGTTGTATCAGGCTTGTGAGGAATTTCATGGACAACTTGAGGTGAGTTTGTTGCCATATTAAAGTCCTCCCAAAGATTGTGATCACTGTGTGATTATTTTCACTCCCTTGGAAGAATCCAACATAATATAAATTAAACTAACCTAGCTTAACATAACATAACTTAATATTATCTATTCTGAAAATTTAAAAATGACACCTAGACACGGGAATCGTACTCAGGACCTTTTGCTTAGTACGCCAATGCTCTGGCCACTGAGCTATCCAGGAATCTTCCCGTGCCCAGGGTCATTCTTCACTCATTTAGCTCAACTTTCCCGAATGGGTAGTAAGACGTGGTGCTAATAATAATAGCTCAACTTTATCTAATAATAATTAATATAACATGACTTAAACTCAATTTTCCTTGAAGCTAACAAATTTTAATCACTGTTAGCCATAATTATTATGATTAGAGCGAACAATAAGAAGCAAATTACTTGCTTACTTTATGGCAATAGGAGCTCGAAGAGCTAATTGCCATTCTTAAAAAAGTATGCCACCTATACCTATCTTGAGCCATACCCTGATTTTGGTTGGAAGAACAGTAGAGAAAATTCAAACATATTTCTTTGCGGCCAACACAAATAAAATTTTTCTTTGTTAATTGTGTCATCATACTAATATTATAAAGAGGAAAGATTTGATTTTTTGTTTGTTTGTTTGTTTGTAATGAATAGGCTCCGAAACTAC